>JAIUZE010046240.1:0-25386 GCA_022085475.1 Heliosperma pusillum
AGATAAATGGGTATGCAAAGAGTTTTGCACTAACCTTAATTCTTCGATCCATTCGAATATACTTAGCGATTACAGCATATCATAATAGTATGATGTCAATTGGACCTCAATAACCACCTTCTTGAATACGATTCTAGAAGAGGTAGTATATTTTATATTCACCTGTGGGTTCGTATATCCTAATTATCCTAAGTTAATTTGCAAGCTTAAGAGGATGTCTTAAGTAAGCACTAAAGAGTTGGAATTAGTGTGTCAATCATGTCATAAAATATTTCTCGATATCTCGAGGAATTATTTTTATACATGAAGTTTAGTGGGAGTAATATGGTTTTCATCAGTCCTATAGTTGGAGACATATTGACTCATTTAGATGATGCCACAAGATTTCTGGAGAAGTAGAATACATCTTTTAGATCTATGGATTTAATTGAGATAAATCTAAAAGGATATTAGCGTTGAGTCAAAATTCTTATATTGATAAGATCTTTGACTAGTTCAAGGAAGTTGAACACATGATAATTGATTCCTTTTGCTTCCGCTGCGGGATCAATTATATACGATGTGATGTATACTCAATGCGACATTTAGCATGCTTTGAGCATGACAAGTCGTTTGCCATCAAATACAAGTGAGAGTCACTTGAAAGCCATAAAGAACATCCTTAAGTGCTTGCGAAGGACTAAAGATATGTTCCATATGTTTGGAGTTTACAGTGAGTCGTGTGTAACGGGTTACACAGACTTCAGTTTCCAAACTGATCAAAGTGATTTGAAATCACGAACTGGCTGTGTTTTATAGAAGATTTATCTGTTGGAAGAGTTCCAAGCAGTAAGGACTATTGGAAAGGTTCCAAGTAGGAGTGACATTTTCAAATATAAATGTCATGTATCCGCTGGAAGTGTTCCAGGCAGTTTATCATTGCAGATTTCACAACGGAAATGGAGTACATTGCATCATATGATGATGCATATGAAAGTAGCTTGGATTCGACAGTATTTGAGGGACTAGAAGTAGTTCATATAGCTGTATATCCTATCCCATTATACTGGTAAAACAGTGGGAGCTACCTTTAGGACAAGAGTCCTAAGTCTAGATTCAAACCTAGACACGTACTCAAAAAGTTTTATGTAATATGAGATTACGTAGACAAAGAGAAATAGCAATCAGAACCGTGGAAAGATGCAAGTTGTGTTTAATCCATTAGCCATGCCTTTTTGCAGGCTAGAACATGATAGTCATGTCATTTCAATGGGGATGAAATATTTCCTGAAATTACTAGAGATTAAGAGAATTATGAAATTTATTGATATAGCGTATCAATTTTTCCAAATATTTGATAATCGCATTCATTGTTAGAGTTTCATTAAAAACTCCTTTATTTACTTTGACTAAATTTTAATACTTTGTTTATCCGAATTGGTTGAAAGAAAGGTTGAACCCAATTCAAGTGAACATGATGAAATTAGTGTTTTGTCCCTAGTCACTCATTTGAGGTGACGTCTCGAAGTGACTTGATTGTAAGTCGATCGATGGTTCGTTCAGCACCATGGGGTCATGGAGATGACTGGTCGTTTGCATAGATAGACTGTTGAGACACTCTGTCGGGCAGTGACCATAATAGTGTCCCTTATCAAATTGTTGAAGCCTGGTCGTGGCGGGGATTTCTATTTTATTCCTATGAGTCGATTCTTTAGACTGGCGACCGTTTACCTGAGTTGGTGTTGTTTTCGATTGACTTTTTGTTTTGTCCTAGGTCGTGCCGTGAAAGGAGGCCGATGGACATCTTCTGGGTCATGGTGATCTGCATCATACAGTGTAAGATGGGTCAACAGGAATTGTCCACCCACGTTGGGTATTAACATCTTCGGGCCACTCGAGGAGTAGTAACTGGAAATGCGTGGCCACACTCGGAAAAGATCTCTGGTAGATCTTCCGGTCAGACAGTTACTCTCCCAGATCGAGAAAATCACTTTATTTATAATTTTCAATCGCAAGTGCGACATTTAAGACACCTTGCGATGAGTGGGAGGATGTGACACAAAAGAGACAAGAGAATCGGTAGCACACAACTTGTCGAGACAAGTGAGAGATATTGTGGGAGGAGAAGTCCTCCGCAATAGTGTTGCTACATGCACAACTTGTATCGGACAAGTGGGAGATTGTTGGAGTAAGTGTCCTCCACAATAGTGCATTTATATAATAAATCTCATTTGGAATATACGTGGCATGATTAGTATATTTTGATACTCCACGTCAGTTGATTAACGTAAATCGGTAACGCTCGGCTGACTAGAGTTTAACGTTATTGTCGTATGACGGCGGTGATCAACTGATCCCTTTAGGTCACACCTATAGGATGAGACCCAAATAGAATACTAATTATTTGTATACGATACAGTTTAATTAGGGCATTACATATATTTGATATGTACTTTTAGTTACGAGAGTTATTTATTGGAAATTGAGTTAGGAACTTATTCCACTTAAGATTATTAGTCAATTATACGATAACTGACTGAATAAATTTTACGTCTTATTTTAATACGATTAAATAATATTTAATTTAGTGATTAATCGTTAATTCATTAAATTAGTTGAGGTAATGCATATATTTTGAGGTAGAGGTAATTCGTTAGTTATATTTACAAGGAGTTGTAAAATAAATTAACTAGGCATTGTGGGATCCATTATATATTTATATAATGGTAAAATATCACTTAAAAGTTAAGTACATAATTTTTATTAATTTGTGTCATATAATTGTTATATGATCAAATTAACACTTAATTATACAAGATAATTAAGCATATGATTAATAAGTATTTGTGGTACAAATATCAAAAATCAAAATGGTCCATTGTGGACTCATGTGCACTGGTTTTGTGTAGACAAAATCACTAGTGATTTTACTCTACCAATTCCACACTCCACCAAGTGATTATGACATGTTATGACACATGATCATTATCATTCTCTTACCCACACTCTACCTATTTGCATGACAATAAAATAAGCACAAAAATCACTCATTTGAGTGAGTCTTGACCGGCCATATGGCCTTTATAAGTGAACAAGAGTTGTTCACATTTTGATGACTTCATTTTTTATGCTTATTTCTTACTTTTCTTTCTAACTCAACAACTCTCTAAACCTCACATGCAAACTAATATTCATGTCATATGACTAGCGTAGTAATACAATAATATTAGTAGTATTAATTCTTACTTATTATCTAGTTAATAATAAGTTAAGATTATTTGGGTTTAATCTTGGGTGCAACAAGAAGGAGACCTTCTACTTTGAAGGTTGTTTTATGGAGGATCATCCATTAATTTCATGCTCAAGTACAATAAGAAGGAGTTCTTATTGTGTCTATATTGAACCGAAAAATCCCAATGTAAGGATGTTTTGGTCTTATCTTTTCTTTTATGCTTTTATATTTGCATGGATGATAACTAGATCCTAAATCAATAAGTTAACGTAATTTAATGAACTACTTAGAGGAGTCTAATTAGAGGTCTAGGACTTTCAGAACGTACTCATCTTTGCAATGGAACCCAATTTGCAAAGACGCTTCATTGCCCAAGGTGCAAATAAGATTTTCACCACGCTCACTAACGAATTTTTAAACGCACCGAGAATCGTTACATATGAGCATACTTGTCGCTTCATTGAGGCGAAACTCCAGAAGGGCCAACCGGTTAACCCACATATTCTTGATATGATTGAGAATGTCGAGAAACTGGAGGCATTTGATTGCAAAATCAGTGAGAGCATAGTCATTGACCGTGTGCTTCATTCACTTCATGATGGTTTTGCCCTTTTCAGGGCAAATTACTACATGAATGACATGAAGATACCTCGTAGGACATCGTGACAATGTTATGGAGTGCCAAATGTTTAAGAACATTCGGTGCCAGGTAGTGGATTGGACGTCCATAGTGTTCCTAGAGTCGATTCTTTTGACTATCGACTGTCTCTTGAGATTAAGGCAATTTTTGGGTGACTTTGGTTTCTTTCTCATGGTCGACCGTAACAGGAGGCTAAGTAGATTTTTACTGGGTCATTTCATACTGCGCTTGTATCTGCAAGATTCGAGTTGAAGAAATTATCCAACCTTTATCAGGTGATGTTATTTCTCAGGGCCACTCGAGGAGTTGTAACTGAAATGCATGGCCATGCTCGAATAATGATTCGTTTATCAGTTAAGTTACTCTCTAGTCGGGAAAACCACTCTTGATATAGATCACTTGTAAAATACGACCTTTGTGAATACGGACTTTGCAAATTGTTTTACATTGAGTGGGAGAAATTTTGGATATGAGAATCGGTTATCGCACATACACTTATAAGGACAAGTGGGAGATTGTTGGAGCTAGTGTCCTCCACAGTTAGTGTGATAACGTGTATAAATCTCTTACAGGTTCACAGGGTATACTTAGTATTCTTATTAGTTGATTAACGTTTATCGATAACGGTTGGCTTGCTAGAAGTTTGACGTTATTGTCATTTTAATGGCGGTGATCAACTTGTCCCTAAAAGTCACACCTAAAGGATGTGTTTGAGAGATATGATTATATGAATAATATAATCATATTGATGCCTTATATGACTAAAAGGTTAGTCGATGTATATGACTAAAAGGTTAGTCAATGTAATGATGATACGATTATTTAACGTGATTAAATAATACTAGCTGAGACGAATTAAATGTTAATTCGTAATTGAATATAAACTGTTATATCTAATTGATGTATATAATGTAATTATTTAATACGATTAAATAATGTAAGCTTAAACGAATTAAATGTTAATTCGTAATTAAATATAAACTGTTATATTTAATTAGCAAATTATAAATATACGATATTTATAGTTGACGTATATATTATACGATATTGTCATAATAAATGATGTCGACTTATTAATATATGACAACATAATGACAATAATAATACATACACATATTATACATTAAATAAATAAATAAAGGAAGACTCCTATCTGGACTCCACTTCCTAAAACAACTAGAAGAAGAAGAGGGAAGACTCCTCCTTCTACCCTACTTCTATTTACACGGCTACAATTGAAAAAAAAAAAGTTGTATATAAACTCTTCTTCTCTACATGATCATCATACAATTACTTTCACAAAAATTAGAAGTAATTTTTGTTCATTCTAGCACAAGAAAAGGCATTTCTCAGAACATCTTGGGTGCAACGATTAGGAGAATATCGATCTCGATATTTGTTCTTAGGCCATATTGCTAGGACCAACGGTTGATTCTAATCTTTATGCTTTTCGTTTATGACTCGTATTTCATATATTATAATTTCGTTATAATCCTTAAATTTCATGTATGAAATATACCGATATTTTCCACAGCTGCCCACACAAGAGCGAGGCATGTCTTTTCGAGAGGCGTGTATTTACACTCATATTCTAAGAACTTCTTGCTAAGGTAGTAGCTAACTCTTTCTTCTTTTCCAATGGTCTGCGCGAGCATAGCCCCCATGGTTGTTTACTATGACCGTGAGATATAAACCAAGAGGTTGATCTCGTTGAGAAGGCATTAGCACTGGTGGCTTAGCCAATATCTCCTTAATTTTGTCAAATGCTTTTTGGCAGTCGTCATCCCACATGGTATGATCTGTTTTCTTAAGCTTTTTGAAAATAGGTTCGCAGATCATAGTGATCTTCGAAATGAATTGGCTCACATATTGTAACTTGCCTAGGAATCCTCTAACCTCCTTCTCTGTTTGGGGCTGCGGCATTTTGATTAAGGCTTTGATATTGGATAGATCAATTTCTATACCCCTTTGGCTGACAACGTATCCCAGAAGTTTACCTCATGTTACTCCAAATGCACATTTCCGAGGATTGAGTCTCATGTTGTACTTACGTAATCTGAGGAAGAATTTGCGAAGTTTGTCGATGTGTCCCTTCCTGTCTTTGGATTTGACAATCATATCATCTACCTACACCTCTACTTCTTTATGCATCATGTCGTGTAACAGTGTGGTCGCGTTACGTTGATATGTAGCATTAATTAGCCCAAATGGCATAACTCTGTAGCAATATATTCCCTATTGAGTGACGAAAGCTGTCTTATGCATATCTGCTTCGGCCATTTTGAGCTAATTATACCCGGATCGTCATTGCTATCACAGTTTTGATAGGTGACGAATTGATCGTCATTGCTATCTAGAGGAATTTTGATCTTCTGATGCAAGCTGGATATTACCGCTTTAGAAGCGTGTATCGAAGGCCTTCCTACAAGTATATTAAAGGATGCTTTGATGTCCACAATCTGGAAGTTGACCTTTCATTCAGGCCTAGTGGCTATGGTAAGGTTGATTAGCCCTATTACCTTACGTCGTGTTCCATCATATGCTCGAACACCTTGGTTGGTAGGAGGCCAATCTGATTCTTTCATGCCTAATTTACGCGTTGTTATAGTGGTGTGACATTAACCGTGGAGCCATCATCTACCGAAGTCATTGGTACGTTCTTCTTTAGGCACGTGATTGTGATATATAGAGCGAGATTGTGACTGGCCCTGAAAGGAGGTTAATCCTCATATGAGAAAGTAATTGGGTTAATTAGCTTAATTGAGTCTTGGAGGACCAAGTTGACTACGTTGTCAAGTGTAGAGTCGTGCGCTACATTCAGTTTTGCTAATGCTTGTAATAAAGCTTGGCGATGCGGAAATGAACTTGCAACTAACTCCAAGACTGAAAGATCAGCCTTAGTCTTCTGTAGTTGTATCAGTAGATGGTCAGTAGATGTATCTTTGCCATCATTTGGAGTGACGACAATGGTGTTAGTAACTGGATCATTAATGGCGGGACCATTCTGAGAGACACCTTGATAAGGACGCCCTGATCGAGTAAGGTAGTCTATATCTTGATCTTCACTAGTTCTGCCTATATCTTCACCATCTTGGGTATGATGAGGTTTTGTGAGGTATTCATCCTCGTAGTCATTGGCCCATATTCGGTTGACGGTATTGAGTTCTCTCAGCCTGATGATTTCGGCTTCCAGAGTAATTATTTGTTTGACTAGACTATCACATGTTGTGATCACCTCTTGCATAGTAGACTCTTGAAATAGAATTGGAATTTGTGGTATGCTTTCTTGGAGCGTAGCGCCTGGAATGCGTAGAGATGCTACAATGGTTTCAAGCTCCCAAACTTGATCTTCTGATAGGTGACGAATTGATCGTCATTGCTATCTAGAGGAATTTTGATCTTCTGATGCAAGCTGGATATTACCGCTTTAGAAGCGTGTATCGAAGGCCTTCCTACAAGTATATTAAAGGATGCTTTGATGTCCACAATCTGGAAGTTGACCTTTCATTCAGGCCTAGTGGCTATGGTAAGGTTGATTAGCCCTATTACCTTACGTCGTGTTCCATCATATGCTCGAACACCTTGGTTGGTAGGAGCCCAATCTGATTCTTTCATGCCTAATTTACGCGTTGTTATAGTGGTGTGACATTAACCGTGGAGCCATCATCTACCGAAGTCATTGGTACGTTCTTCTTTAGGCACGTGATTGTGATATATAGAGCGAGATTGTGACTGGCCCTGAAAGGAGGTTAATCCTCATATGAGAAAGTAATTGGGTTAATTAGCTTAATTGAGTCTTGGAGGACCAAGTTGACTACGTTGTCAAGTGTAGAGTCGTGCGCTACATTCAGTTTTGCTAATGCTTGTAATAAAGCTTGGCGATGCGGAAATGAACTTGCAACTAACTCCAAGACTGAAAGATCAGCCTTAGTCTTCTGTAGTTGTATCAGTAGATGGTCAGTAGATGTATCTTTGCCATCATTTGGAGTGACGACAATGGTGTTAGTAACTGGATCATTAATGGCGGGACCATTCTGAGAGACACCTTGATAAGGACGCCCTGATCGAGTAAGGTAGTCTATATCTTGATCTTCACTAGTTCTGCCTATATCTTCACCATCTTGGGTATGATGAGGTTTTGTGAGGTATTCATCCTCGTAGTCATTGGCCCATATTCGGTTGACGGTATTGAGTTCTCTCAGCCTGATGATTTCGGCTTCCAGAGTAATTATTTGTTTGACTAGACTATCACATGTTGTGATCCCCTCTTGCATAGTAGACTCTTGAAATAGAATTGGAATTTGTGGTATGCTTTCTTGGAGCGTAGCGCCTGGAATGCGTAGAGATGCTACAATGGTTTCAAGCTCCCAAACTTGATCTTCTGATAGGTGACGAATTGATCGTCATTGCTATCTAGAGGAATTTTGATCTTCTGATGCAAGCTGGATATTACCGCTTTAGAAGCGTGTATCGAAGGCCTTCCTACAAGTATATTAAAGGATGCTTTGATGTCCACAATCTGGAAGTTGACCTTTCATTCAGGCCTAGTGGCTATGGTAAGGTTGATTAGCCCTATTACCTTACGTCGTGTTCCATCATATGCTCAAACACCTTGGTTGGTAGGAGCCCAATCTGATTCTTTCATGCCTAATTTACGCGTTGTTATAGTGGTGTGACATTAACCGTGGAGCCATCATCTACCGAAGTCATTGGTACGTTCTTCTTTAGGCACGTGATTGTGATATATAGAGCGAGATTGTGACTGGCCCTGAAAGGAGGTTAATCCTCATATGAGAAAGTAATTGGGTTAATTAGCTTAATTGAGTCTTGGAGGACCAAGTTGACTACGTTGTCAAGTGTAGAGTCGTGCGCTACATTCAGTTTTGCTCATGCTTGTAATAAAGCTTGGCGATGCGGAAATGAACTTGCAACTAACTCCAAGACTGAAAGATCAGCCTTAGTCTTCTGTAGTTGTATCAGTAGATGGTCAGTAGATGTATCTTTGCCATCATTTGGGGTGACGACAATGGTGTTAGTAACTGGATCATTAATGGCGGGACCATTCTGAGAGACACCTTGATAAGGACGCCCTGATCGAGTAAGGTAGTCTATATCTTGATCTTCACTAGTTCTGCCTATATCTTCACCATCTTGGGTATGATGAGGTTTTGTGAGGTATTCATCCTCGTAGTCATTGGCCCATATTCGGTTGACGGTATTGAGTTCTCTCAGCCTGATGATTTCGGCTTCCAGAGTAATTATTTGTTTGACTAGACTATCACATGTTGTGATCACCTCTTGCATAGTAGACTCTTGAAATAGAATTGGAATTTGTGGTATGCTTTCTTGGAGCGTAGCGCCTGGAATGCGTAGAGATGCTACAATGGTTTCAAGCTCCGAAACTTGCCTATTTACATTCTTAGCCCATGCGATGAAATCATCAATGGTAGGAGAAATGGTGGAATATCTTCCCTCATTTTCTAACATGTGAATCTCATATTCGAATGGAGAAATGAGGTGTGAACAATCCAAGGTGGATTCTTCATATAGAATCATCAGAACTCAAACATGATTCTGAGTATTGTTAGGTTTGCTTTTAGGAGGTATAGGTAGATGACCATCTTCAATCATATATTGAAGGACATGCCTCAATTTGAAGCATTTCTCTATATCATGCCCTTTAATTCGGTGATATTCGCAATAGGCATTCTCATGCCAGAACCTAGTTTTCTTTTCCGGATCAGGCGTAGGTCCTATGGGTTGGAGCTTGCCTTGTTGTGTCAACCTTTTTAAGGCATTGGAATATGTATCTTCGATGCTTGTGAATTTCCTTTGTGGGTTGTTCTTTTTATATGGTTCAATAAGATTGACTTCATCGGTTTTGTTAGTAGAGCCGTAAAATCGATTTGTTGAGCCTTGATATCCGCGACCTACCGTTTTGGACAAGATCCCTTTTCGGATGTCGTCTTCAATATTTGCTCCTAGCGCGGTTAAATATTTGAAAGACTTTATGTTTTGGTACCTAAGGTGGTTTGCATAAATAAGTCTCAAATTGTCCACTAACGTTTCGACAAGAGTGGGTTCATCTGGACGTTCAACATGTTGTATGCTAGTCTTCCTCCACCTACTTAGGAAATCGGTGAAACCTTCTTTCTCATTTTGGGTAAAAACCTCTAGAGTATAGATATTGACTTGGATTTCAGCATTGTCTGCATATGGCTTGGCGAACTCAATTGCGGCATCATCCTAGGTTGGATTTTTCTTGTGTTCTAGAGAATAGAACCACTGCTTAGGAATGGTGTCGAGAGATGAAGGAAAGATCATTTTGAACATCTTGGGTTTGATGCCTTTGATAGACATATAATCATTGAAGGCACGGATGTGATTGAAAGGGTTCTCATGTCCCTTGAACTTTGGGATGTCAGTCATGTTGATGTTGGTTGGCAATTGGGTATTTACCGCTTCATATTTGCGGTTCTTCTCCCTGTAGATGTAATCTCCCTTGAGGTACATTAGTTGCTCCTCCAAATATTGGAGTCGCTTTTCAGCTCCAGTGGGAACTGGTGGGGAATTGACTTCTTGTTGTCCCACAATGGGTGGAATGTTATCATGTACGCTAGAATCAGGAATGTCTGCAGGAGACACCCTAGTTTCTACGGCAACAATTTGGCCTTTAATGGCATTGAGGCGAGCATAAGCTTTGTCTTGACTTGTTTGGAGACGGATGAGCGCAGCTAGGACTAGATCATTACCATTCGGGTTTTGCTCGGGTTGATGAACACTTGCTTAACTAGTTCCCGACATGTTGGAAACTGAGGTAAGAGACCGAAGATGGATTAAAGCACGATCGACCATTCGAGCACACTTACTCAAAAGAACTCGACTTGTGAAGCGGGAGTGTGCCACTGTGTTTATGTAAGTTTTGAAAATGACTAATTTTGAAATGTTTATCCTAGACAACCGTAGTGTGGTTGTAGAAGTGCTAAGTCGAAGTGCATAAAAGATGATTTTGACTGGATATTTGGACAGAGTTTCGACTCATTTTGTGCTACTTAGGCCACCTTTGAAAAATGTTTTATCGTTTTAAAAAGGATTTTACTTTGAAAAGTTCGTCATGGTTTTATTTACAAAAACGTGATCACGTATGGGTTATACACATTTATAAAGGCATTATAACGGTATGCTGAGTGCATTTAAAATGGTTTTGGCTTAAAGGGTGGGTTGCCATACCCAAGCAATCAAACCCGGGTTTGTGGAGAGGTCCGAGCAAAACATGAGTAAGGTTGGTTCCTAGTCCAACTCCTCGAGTGGTGAAAGCTCTTGATACTAACATGAGTATGTAGAGCGGTATGTTTGACGTCAATCGCTATCCATCCTTAGGCCCATATAAGAATTTGGACCATCCGGACAAGACAATTGGTCGAAACGGGTTGGGTTGAGCCGAGGAAGGGCGAATAAAACGACCTAAGAAGGTCGAGTAATAAAAATCGACAATCGTATCGTACAAACTATTCCCTAACCTTGTTCATGTTTCACCCTGTGTAACACGTAAGTGTATAATCCTCAGCGGAGTCGCCAAAGTGTGATACACCGATTGGTGATCCTTGCCGAACTGTGGTAAACGGGGAACCACGGAGGGGCGCACTTGGATGGACAAGCGTAGAAATACGAATTTATGAAGTTGCCACCAATGTTTATGGAAAATTGGAACCGTTCGAATACTCTATGCCATGTTAAGAGACAAAGTAATGACATGAACACTAAGAACTCGTTACCCTTAGCATTCTATGTCTAGAATTACTCTCGTGGATGCCAATGAGCACGAATGCTCACGGAGATCTAGAGTAAGGGGTGAGGGTACGTATTAAGAAGCTCTTTAATTGAACACCTAATCCCGCCCGCCTCGATAGCGGCCTCTACTAATGATTCGGAAAATCGTTCGTATTTGATATGTTATCGATTATATGCATGCAATGCAACATCCAATGTTTTAATCGTACCATGTGAATTAGACTATGTTGGTGAACATGTAATAACACTCTACGGCAGAAATATACTCAAAACGGAGATTTGAAGTAAAGAAAAAGATTTGAAAAACTAAAAGACAAATTAAGAGCGATATTGCGACTAATAATTAATTAATTACGTAATTAAAGCTACGTCAAGGCGAAAACAGAAGTTCAGGGACATAAATCAACCCAGAACAGGCGCAGCAACAACTGCGTCCTCTAGAAGAGGCGCATGGCTTGTTGCATCTGTTCTTGAGTTGAATTCTGACTGTGAAGTCAGAATCGCGGGCGTTTAATGTTGTTTTTTATATTTACGATGGATTATTGACCTATGACTCGAGTAGAAGTGGTTTAATATATTAATTACACTAATTTATATCAACAATGAATCCAGAAATTTGATATGAACGAATTGAACCTCTAAAACCCAATTTTGATTCAAAGACGAAAACATGTTAATATTGCATTATTAGGGATCTAAGACAAGAACAAAACGTTTTATGTAAAAGATAAAATGTTATTTATGTACGAAGAAAAGAGAAAATAAGAAAAGGAAAGTAAAGACGTGGAAACCAGAGGAAGAAGAAGAAGAGCAGGAGCATGCGGCCTCTGGAAGAAGCGCAGCAGGTGCTGCGACTCTTCAAAGAGGTGCAGATGCTTCTGCGTTTATTCTCGACGCCTGATGACTACTAAAAAAGGTTATGTTAAAAAAAACGTTTTACTTTGAAATCGGTTTTGAAATTATTTCGGACATAAATCTTACATTAATTGAAAGAATAAAATAAATACAGTACAAAATATGGACATCCTCAGACTTACATGTTGACAAAACAAGATTAACTAAGTTACGTTTTAATTTAGCGATAGCTCGACTAGAATGTATGTAGAAAGTTCCCTCGTTAAAGGACTAAGATTGATTGATTGAATGATTGATTGATTGATTGATTGTGTAGTGGTCAAATTGGTCAATGTAATAACGTGACGGGTACCCAGACGGATCTGAGCTTACGTGGTCGATTGATCAAGCACGTAGATGTCGAAAAGCTTAGAGGAAGGTCTAGAATTTAAAGAGAGAAGAGAAGGGGCGTAACACTCATGTGCCTTAAGAGTAAGAACGGAGCTCTCCTTTTATTATAGAAAAAGCGAAGAGTTCAAGAACAACTCAGACTTATCTGAAAACGAAGAAAACAGGTTGGGGAAGGGGCGCAGCAGGAACTGCGATTCTTCGAAGAGGCGCATCACTTGTTGCGTCATTTCCCCGGAGGTTTCCTTATGTGGAAGGAAGATTCCCACGTTTCTCATATGGAAGTGTGGTACATCTATACTTCCCTTTTAAAAAGATACGAGATATATTTTATCAAAAAAGATAGAAATTTGAAATTATTAATAAAATATCAAAAATCTACCCACGCGTTCCGACTCGGAGTTTTAAAACGGTTTCTAGAAAATGAAGCGGTTTTGGACCCGGAATCCAAATGAACTCTAATGACTGTCAAAACGACCGTACCGGTGCGTAGATGACGACCAAGGGGTAGACACAAGTGTTTGAGCTATCACATGACGATAAACTTACGAACTGTCATAAATCATTCCGCATACCAAACATGCAGCCCAATCATCACTGGGTGGTTGAGGGAAGGTGTAGAAACGAGGTATCCTCACGACTGAGTGCCCATGAACTAACTCGCGTTGCTACACTCGGTCGAGTAGTCCTTGTACTGACCGAGTAAGGTGCGAATTTAGTATTTATGAAAATCTAATCTATTTCTTGAGTAAGGGGTCATGTTATGTGTGATACACGGATTTGCGACCACGTGCCGGGCTATGGTGTGAGGAACCACGGTCAGGCGCTCTTCAATAGGAACTTAGTTGACTACATCGTCATGTGTACAGTCGTGTGCTACATTTAGCTTTGTCAATGCTTGAAGTAGAGCCTGGCGATGGGGAAATGAACTTGAAGGTAATTGCCAGACTGAAAGATCAGCCTTTGTCTTTTGTAGTTGCTTTAGCAGATGGTCAGTAGATGTACCCTCGCCATCATTTGGGGTGAAGTCAGTGGTGTTAGTAATTGGACCACTAGTAGTAGGACTGTTCTGAGGGACACTTTGATAAGGGCATCCTGATCGAGTAAGATAGTCTATATCTTGATCTTCACTATCTTTAGTTTGAGAATGTTTTGTGAGGTACTCATCCTCATCGTCATCGGCCCATATTCCGTTGACGGTATTGAGTTCTTTCAAACTGATGATTTCAGCTTCTAAAGTGATGACTCGTTCAACCAGGTTGTCACATGTTGTTATCAGCTCTTGCGTTGTAGATTGTTGGGATAGGACTGGAGCTCGTGGTACGCCTTCTTGGGGTGTGGTGCCCGGAACGCGTAGGGATGTCACGATAGATTCGAGCTCTGAAACCTGTCTACTCACATTTCTAGCCCATGCGATGAAGTCATCGATGGTAGGAGAAATGGTGGAATAGCTTTCTTCATTTTCGAGCATGTTAATTTTATCTTCAACTAGGGTGATGAGGTATGAACAATCCAAGGTGGATTATTCATCCGTGATCTTTAGAACTCCAAGAGGATTCTTAGTGTTGTTGGGTTCGTGATATGTCTAGTTTTATATGATTTTACTCCCCATTTTAGCTCGATTTTACATGATTATTAAATTTTGTTTAGTATATTTGTGAGCTAATTACGTGTTCGAGGTGTATTGCTTGTGTTTGTTACATTTTCTAAGAATCTAAGCATTTAGAGGCTTTTTCCTAGCACATTAGCAAGCATCAAAGTTCACTAACATAAAATGGAAGCAAGATGGACCATGGAAGGATATTATGAGAAATGACAAGCCCAAGCATGAAGATTTGTGAAATGATTTGGTGTACAAATGAGAAATCAAAATGAAGCCCAACTTAAGGAGTCCACAACTCAACACAGGAATGCTATTTGGATGCTCATGGGATGGCAAAATATGCAATTAACCGGAAAATTTAGGATATTAAAGGCGTATCATAGGATTCGTCAAGCATTTAATTGAGTCATTAAGCAAATGTACCGGATTAGTGAAACCCCGATCGGAATTCCCATTCCCTGATCGGGGTTGGGGTGCTGTAAGTGGCTTACGTTTCAAGTCCTCTCCCTATATAAAGGAGGGGGGCTTCGACACTTAGGATCATCGTTGACACTATCTTTTCACTTATTTCTCCCATACATTTTCCTTAGCTTAAGCACACAAATTTCTCTTAGTTTCATATTTAGTTTCAATATTATTAAACATTTGGTTATTACTTTGTTCAAGCATTTGGTTACAATTCAATACAATCTTTCTTTAATCTTTTGGTTCTAGTATTCTTGTTCAAAGTTCCAAGTCCTTCTTGTTGCGGTAATTATTTCGATCCTTGTTCGTTTCATTATTGTTTTTTCATTATCACTTTATTATTAGCATTGTTTTACTAGTATAGCATTTGCATTTCACTATTGTTAGTTATCATTTAGCACTTTTATAACTTTTGTTATTTGATTTAATCATGTTTACCACATTTACCGTTTTATACACTAACATTAGTTTTATTCTAAATATGTGTGAGTAGTTCCCTTTGTTTAGGGATTAGGGGAGCCATGCATGATTAATCTGTAAAATGTTAAAATAGGTTGATATAATTATCTAAATTGTTTCTTTCACATGTTTGTATCATCATGATAAATTTTTATTTAGTGGCCATATGCATTGATTAAGTATGTTAATTCATTCTAAACATCGAGAGGCATGGAATCGGATTAGACTAAGCATGTGTAGTAGGACGACCTAGTCATAACGAAAGTTTTCTATGACCCGACCTAAGGTTGACACTAATATCGAGAGATGGGTGTCTTTAGCCTAAACAATTAACATTATTATTTATTCCTAGTTTAACATGAGTATAAAGTAATTGCATGGTGACCCAACTTCTCTAGACTCTTTTAATCATATTATTTAATTTACATCATTTTTAGCTAAACATCAAACCAAACCAACCATTAAACCAACCTAGATAGTCATCTATTCATAGCATTTCATAGCGCAATTACCGTCTCCTTGTGTTCGACCCGTCGTACTACATTAATTTGTGTCTAGGAAAATTTATCTTTGATTAGATGTGCGACATAGCCAATCAAATTTTGGCGCCGTTGCCGGGGAGTACGGTTTTATTTCGTTTTTGATTTGTAGACTTCTATCATTTTTTTTTCTCTTGTCTTTAGAAACACTTGTTCCTTGAGACCGTACTTACAATTTCCTTGAAAATTGTTGCCTTATGCCCATGTCCTCTCGTGAGGAAGAATTACTTTCACCGGATTACGAGCCCGGGAAAACCTTTCGTAGAAGACGACGCTTTTGGAAAGAAGTAAAAGACGTCGTTTCTCCCGTTCAAGTTGAAAGTGCCAGAAAGTCATACTTAGACGATCTTTAACATCTTGAAAAGGAGGATGTTTTTAGTTTATCATCATCACCACCACCGTCAGCGACTAAGAAGATGGTGAAACTTTTCGATCATTCCAAGCCCACCGCGGCTATGCTTCCGGCCGGTATCACCACCACTCAAATTACCGCCCCGGAATTCGATATCAAACCGGCTTTCATTAGCCTTGTGGAGAGGAAGCAATTTTAAGGAAGTCCTTTGGAGGATCCCAATTTGCATGTGCAAAACTTTTGTGACTATTGCTCCATGATTCGATAAACGAGTGTCACTCAAGCCCAAATTAGGGAAATATTTTTCCCTTTCTCTTTGAAGGACAAGGCAAAAATATGGATCAATAGCCTTGATCGTACCACCATGGGAGTCACCAATTGGGAAACATTGGCTCTTGCTTTCTATTAAAAGTTTTTTCCACCCGAAAAAACTCAACCTTTGAGGTGCCAAATCACGGGATTCCGTCAACAAGCTCTTGAGAGCTTATATGAAGCTTGAGAGAAGTACAAGGAGCTCCAAAGGCAATGCCCACATCATGAATTGGATGCTTGGTCCTTGCCATAACATTGTACAATGGGTGTTGTGCCGAATCCCGAAGGATTCTTGATTCCGCCAACAATGGACGGTTTGATCAGATTGACACGGATATTGCTCATGCCACAATTGAATCCATGGCGATCCATGATGCCCAATATGTCAATTCACAAAGTACACCCATCAAAGGAAGAGAGGAAGTTTCCGACACTAACATTTTGAAGAACCAAATCCTTTTGCTCCAACAAAAGTTGGAGGCTCAAAATGCGGTTCATCAACTCAATGTTGTGTCTTCTACTAGCCAAATTGTTGTTTGCGAAAGTTGTGGAGGTGCGGGTCATTTCTCAAATATATGCCAAGCTACTATGGAGGAGGTATGTGCTTTTCAAACTTTTAAGCAAAGTTCTTACCCACCGGGTACCTTTTCCAATACTTACAACTCAAACACAAAATTTCACCCGAACTTGTATTACAAAAGCAACAATGTGCTCAATCCTCAACCTGAACAAAATTATGTGCTTCAACCTCAACAAAATGCCTATGTCCCACAACAAAGATTCAATTTTCCACCGGGCTATCAAAATCAAAACTACCAACAAAGACCACCAATACAAAACTCTTAACCAAACCAAGTTCCACCACCCCAAAATGTCCAACAAAACAACCAAGGGGGAGGTAAACTTGAGGCCTTGGTAATGCAATTGGCTAAGACCCAATAAGAAATGTTGGCTCAACTTCAAAAGAATGATCAAAGTCTTGGAGCCAGTATCCTCCACAGTTAGTGCAATAACATAAATAAATCTTTGTAGGTTCACAGGGTATACTTTGTATAATAATCAGTTGATTAACATTTATCAATAACGGTTGGCTCGCTAGAAGTTTGACGTTATTGTCATTTTATTATGGCGGTGATCATCTGGTCCCTATAAGTCACACCTATAGGATGTGTCTTAGAGATGTGATTATATGAATAATATAGTCATATTGAAGCCTTATACGACTAAAAGGTTAGTCAATGTATTTGACTAAAAGGTTAGTCAAAAATGATGATGATAGACGGATTAAACTGTTAATTCGTAAATTGAATATAAACTGTTATATTTAATTAATGTAAATAATGTTAGCTTAAACGAACTAATCAGTTAATTCGTGATTAAATATAAACCGTTATATTTAATTAACCAAATGTATTACTCGTAATAATTATTGTAAATATTGTCAGACATGTATTAATAAATCGACTGCAAAAGTTTGAGTGGACTTATTAATAAGATGACGATATTAGTGACGATAATTATAATAATACAATGGATGTTATTTACTAGGTGTGACCGAAAAATATGAAGCAATAAATGGATATATCTACTCGGTCCAAATCGGTTTGGAAAGGATCCTAATTGCAATTTCTTATTTTAGGAAAACCTAGCTAGTATGATTAGGGGAGAATAAAAAGGAAAAATACCTAGGGTTTTTTTGAGGTTTTTGACGGCACAAATACAAAAACACTAGGGTGATTTTTCTCTCAATTTTTCTCTCTAGATCTATCATCAAACCTCACATAAAATTAGCGGTAATTTTGAATAATCGTTCTAGCACGATTAAGGCATATCAAGGAGCATTTTGGGTGCAACTAGTAGGAGATATCATACTTTTGATATTGTTCTTAAGCCAATTTGCAAGGACCAAAGGTTGATTTTTATCTCTTATTTATATCGTTATTTTCATATATGACACGTTATTTCGTATCTTATAATTTTGTTATAATCCTGAAATTTAGAGGTGAAATATACGGATATTTTCTCACAAGTGGTATCAGAGCATAGGCCACGAAATTGTTTTAATTTGATTTCAAAATCTCTATTCTTTTCTTGTTTTCGTTTATGACTCGCATAATCAAGTTATTGCTTTTTCATTATAATCCTATAATATATGTATTGTGGGAATACCGATTTCCTCACAAGTGGTATCAGAGCTATCAAGGTAGATATCCTCCTAATCGTTGCTGGTATCAGAGCCAAATGGCTCAACTAGCCGCTTCTAGCTCTCAAAGAAGAACGGGTCAATTACCACCTCAAGGTGAGAAATCACATGATACTCTCAATTCAATCACCTTGAGAAGTGTTATGAAGTATGATGAGCCACCCATGCCCAAGGACAATGAGGAGGTGCTTGTTGAGTTAGAGGTTTCCCCTAGTGGTAAGAAAGATAAGGTTATGCCAAAAAAGGTGGATGATCCCATTTTGGTTGAGCAAGTCAAAGATGTGGAGGATGCTCCTCCAAAGAAGGATGTTGAGACAAAGGTGCCGGAAAAAGTCAACGTGCCTTTACCTCATAGATTGGCAAAGCATCAAAAGACCACTCAATTCAGTAAATTCATGGAAGTTGTGAAGAACCTCCAGGTAACCGTTCCTTTAACCGAATTAATCACTCAAATTCCGTCTTACGCTAAGTTCATGAAAGACATTTTAACTATGAAGACGACTTTTGATAATGTTGAAATTATAGCCTTCACCGCCGAGTGTAGTGCTCTTTTGCAAAACAAGTCCCCTCCTAAGTTAAAAGATCCCGATAGTTTTTCCATTCCTTGCACAAGTGGTACCTATAAGATTGATAAAGCTTTATGCGATTTAGGTGCTAGTGTAAGTGTCATTCCTTACTCTATTTGTGCTAAGCTTAATATGGGAGTCTTGAAATGTACTTGTGTCACATTGCAAATGGCGGATCGTTCTATAAAACGCCATTTGGGAGTTTTGGATGATGTTCCCGTCAAAGTTGGTAAATTCTTTATTCCAGTTGATTTTATTGTTCTTGACATGCCCGAGGATGCCTTAATCCCAACTATTTTTGGAAGACCCTTTTTATATACCGCGGGTGCGGTAATGGATGTCAAGAATGGTAAAATAATATTGGAAGTGGGCGAGGATAAGGTCACATATAACTTGAAAAGTGCCATGAAGATTCCCATGTTAGAAGAGTCTTGCGTTTCTATTGATGTTTTGGACATTGTCATAGATGACTTTATACCTCGGTCTTTGGCTCAGGACCCTTTGGAGGCACTCTTGCTATTGGAATCATTTGCAGGTGATAATGAGATTGGGAATGAGGAGATGGATGCTTTGGAGCATGAGTTGGATGGAGAAGAGTTATCAATGGAGGAAAGCTCACAGTTTGTCGATGTTAAGAAAATCTTGAAGGAAGAATTTCAAATCGGTGATAAGGTGGTGTTTTTCAATTCCCGCCTTAAGCTATTTCCAGGAAAGGTTCATTCAAGGTGGTCCGGTCCATACACCGTTACTAATGTCCATAAGTTTGGTTTTGTTGAAGTTGAGACCATCAATGGGGAGAGGTTTAAAGTGAATGGCCATCGTTTGATGGTTTATTATGACAATGCCTTTGTCGGAGTTGTCGAGGAAGTCCTCGTGAGCCCTCTACCTTTGGAACTATAATTCTCCCATTATGCTATTTGTCGTGCGGGACGTTAAACCAGCGCTTCTTGGGAGGCAACCTAAGCTTTTATTTGCTTTTATTTTATTTCCTTTTATTTTCTTTTATTTGCTTTCATTTTATTTTCTCCCCATTAAATATAAACCTTTTGTCTTCCCGGTTTTATGCTTTGAACCATTTTTACGGTTAGCTTTGATGTTTTCACATGTTGGCACATTGAGGACAATGTTGTGTTTAGCTTGGGGGAGATTGCATTTGCATTTTAGTTTGTAGTAGCATTTAGTTAGGAAAATTCTGAAAATTTGAAAATTTTGTTGTAACTTTGTGCTTCACATGCTTTGCTTGCCTACTTTGCTCGTGGTTTACATAGTTGTGCCCCTTTGTATGTCCCAATTTTAGCTTAATAGCTATTGATTCTCTATTATTTGACGGAATAACTGCATTCATGGGGATGTCTTGGCATAGTAGGTGGAAGATGGAAATTGAACCTAATAAGCTTGATCTTCACTTTTGGCAAGCCACAAATTGGTAAGGTAGAGCCTCCTTGGACCGATACATCCATATCCGGTCTCTCTTAGGTGAGTGTAGGTCTTCTTATGGTTTGGGCTACATAAAAAACGCACAAGTATGGTTTTGATTTCATTTCTTTATAAGCCTGCATTCATTTGTTAGCATTTTGGAGCCATTCACATGATTAAATTTGTCTTTTTGAACCCGTTCACAAAATTCTATCCTTAGCTACTGCACTGAAACTATTCAGAAAGACAACTAAACAATGACAATTTGATTGAAGTTCAGACACTTTGCAAATACTCTGTTTCT
Organism: Heliosperma pusillum; assembly: GCA_022085475.1. NCBI lineage: Eukaryota > Viridiplantae > Streptophyta > Magnoliopsida > Caryophyllales > Caryophyllaceae > Heliosperma > Heliosperma pusillum. The sequence continues at coordinate 21,104 of JAIUZE010046240.1, forward strand.
GTTTGGACTAATTGACAAAGAACTAAGATAGGACCTTAATCAAAGCACAAAGTCAATGATTGAGGGTTGAACTTTGATCCCAGCACACAGCTAAGGACCCAATCTCACTTCCAAGCACAAAGCAAAGGAAGTTGTCTCAAGCACACAGCCAAGAGATGCAACAGAAACAAGGTTTCAGTTTTATGTTTTACTTCAAATCTGATTTGCATTTCATTAGGTCAAGGCCTTATATAGGCAACAAGGATACAACTCAGACGTTAGGAGATATCTAGGGCCACAAAGGCTTACAACATGAAACAAAATAACAGCTACAAACTTGCAGGAAAACTGACATAAAGTAGATAAAGTAGAAAAGTAATTCTAATAGGACAATCTGCCTTAATGGATTTGTTGGGGTTGAAACTGGTGGAGGGGTGGACTTCTGAGCTTGATTCTTGAGCTCAACTGAAGTGGGATGGATGCCAAAGGTCCTTCTAAAAGGCCCTCGAGTTTGTTTGATCATAAAAGGAAAGTTTGATAGTGACATGTTAACTACTGCAAAAGGCTGAAATCTGGACAGTCTGAAGTTGTCCCTAAGCTAACTCTTTGTGTGTTTGTTTGTTGGGAGGGAAGTCCTGGGGAAAGTTGTAGAGGACCTTCCCAAGACATAGGTTTGAGGGTTGGTTAGGCTTGTTTGATTGTGTGGGGCCCCATGGACCTTGTTTAGAAAGGCTGTGATAGGCTGTTTTTGGCTGGGGGCTGTTTTTGTTGTGTTGGGCTTGTTGGACTGTTGGCTGAGCTTTGTTGTGGCTTAGCCTTGGGAAGTGGATGGCTAGGCTTTGTTCTGGTTGTGGTGGTGTTGTCTTAGCAGGCTTGAAGTGGTTGTGACTTGGACTGAATAGAACATTGTCATAGCTGGTCATGGTGTTGTCTGAATGGATGTTGTTGTTTTGATGTTGAGTCTTGTCTTGAGTTTGTGTCTTGTCTTGAGCTCGTGTCATGGCTCGTGTCTTGGCTTGGTCACAGACTCCTGTTGCAACCTCCCTTTCTTGAAAAGGATTTGCCCTCAAATCTTCCTCACCTTCATCATCTGATTCACCATGGTAGGGACTCAGGTCTCCAACATTGAAAGTACCATGTACACCATAGCTTCCTGGTAGATCCACCTTGTAAGCATTTGTGCCTATCTTCTCCAATATCTCAAATGGTCCATCAGCTCTTGGCATGAGCTTGTTCCTCCTCTTGTCTGGAAATCTCTCTTTTCTTTAATACAACCATACAAGATCCCCTGCCTTGAATTCCCTTGCTTTCTTAGGTCCCTTGGACCTAGCCTTGTACAACTCATTGGACCTTTCAATCTGCTTCTTGACTTGCTCATGAATCTGTATCATTTGCTCAACTCTTTTCTTTGCATCATAGCTTGTCTTGTTTCCTTTGACTGGTGCTAGGTCTGTAGGCATGAGAGGATTAGTACCATAAACTGTTTCAAAAGGACTTTTACCTGTGCTGCTGGAGGGGGCTCTGTTGAAGGCAAACTCAGCTTGTGCTAGCCTGAGATCCCAATCTTTCAATGACTTAGAAACAATACTCCTTAAGATCTTTCCTAGTGTCCTGTTAGTGACTTCTGTCTGCCCATCAGTTTGGGGATGGTGAGAAGTACTAAACATTAACCTGGTCTTCAATAGCCTCCACAAGGTTCTCCAGAAGTGGCTCATGAACTTTGTGTCTCTATCTGAGACAATGCTTCTAGGGACCCCATGTAACTTGACAACCTCCCTAAAGTATAGTTCAGCTACCCCCAATGCATCCTCAGTCTTCTTACAAGCAATGAAATGTGCCATCTTGCTGAATCTATCTACAACCACCATGATTGAATCTTTTCCCCTTTGAGTTCTAGGTAAGGCTACAATAAAGTCCATACTGAGGTCTTCCCATGGCTTGTTGGGTACTGGAAGTGGTGTGTAAGGGCCTGCTTGAAAGTGTGCCTTGGCTAGTTGACAAGATCTGCATCTCTTGAGGGCATCTTGCACATCACTGAGCATCTTAGGCCAATAGAACTGATCTTGTAATATGTCATAGATCTTCTGTACCCCAAAGTGACCAGCAAGGCCATTGGAGTGAACCTCTTTGACCAGTAGTCCCCTATAAGGTCCCTTAGGCACACATAGTTTGTTCCCATAGAATAAGTATCCTTCTTGAGCTGTGTATTTGCTCCCTTTCTTGACTTGCCCTTCTTGATGTACCTCCCCTTCATGCTTGAAGTCTGGGTCCTCTTGATAGAGCTCTTTCATAAATTCAAACCCCAACACCCTTTGCTCCATGAAGGTCAACATTACAGACCTTCTAGACAATGCATCAACTACAACATTGTTCTTACCCTCTATATACTTGCTGGAGAATGAGAAGGATTGCAAGAACTCTACCCATTTGGCATGCCTGGGGTTGAGTTTGTGTTGTCCATTGATGTATTTGAGAGCCTCATGATCAGAATGAAGCACAAAAGGCTTAGGCTTCAAGTAGTGTCCCCAATGATTCAATGCCCTCACAATGGCATAGAATTCCTTGGCATATGTGGAATAGTTAAGCTTGGCCCCATTTAGCTTCTCACTAAAGTATGCCACAGGTTTCTTTTCTTGAGTAAGCACAGCTCCTATGCCAAGACCACTGGCATCACACTCTACCTCAAAGAGTTTGTTGAAGTCTGGTAGAACCAATATGGGAGACTTACACAATAGCTCTTTGATCAGATTGAAGGACCTTTCAGCCTTCTCATTCCACTTGAACTCTCCCTTCTTCATGCACTCAGTAATAGGGGCCATGATTGAACTAAACCCTTGTATGAACCTCCTATAGAAAGATCCCAACCCATGGAAACTTCTTACATCAGTAACAGTTTGAGGAATGGGCCATTCCTTGATTGCTTGCACTTTCTCAGGATCAACTGCTAACCCTTTCTTAGAGATGATGAACCCAAGGAAGTAAACCTCAGGCTGCATGAAGGTGCACTTCTCTAGCTTGCCATACAACTTGTTTTCTCTTAGGACCTCAAACAACATCTTCAGATGTTGCAAATGTTCTCCCTTTGTTGAACTGTAAATAAGAATATCATCAAAGTACACCACTACACACTTGCCTAAGTAAGGCCTTAGGACTTCTGTCATCAACCTCATGAAGGTGCTAGGGGCATTAGACAACCCAAAAGGCATCACCAACCATTCATAGAGCCCATGTTTAGTCTTGAAATCTGTCTTCCATTCATCCCCTGCTCTTATCCTCACTTGGTGGTAGCCCTGCCTCAGATCAATCTTAGTGAACACTTGAGCTCCACTTAGCTCATCCAGAATATCATTAAGTCTAGGTATGGGAAACCTATACTTGATGGTAATGTTGTTGATGGCCCTACTGTCAATACACATACGCCAAGTCCCATCCTTCTTTGGCACAAGCAAGGCTGGTACAGCACAAGGACTGAGGGACTCTCTGACATAGCCCTTGTTGAGTAGTTCACCTACTTGAAGTTGGAGCTCTTGTGTATCCTTAGGGTCACTCCTGTAGGCTGGCTTGTTGGGTAAGATAGCTCCAGGCACTAGGTCAATGTGGTGCTCTATCCCTCTAAGTGGTGGCAGTCCACTAGGAAGCTCAGTAGGGAAGACATCACCATAACTTTCCAGGATAGATTTGACCTCTTCAGGGATATCAATGATACTCATCCCAGTCTCCTTGACTAGCAATATGTATACAGGTTGTAGCTCACTTAGCTCTTGTGCTATTTCTGATTCACTTCTCAACATGACTTCTTTGGAAGCCTCACTCATGGGGTTTGGGTTGATCTTTAAAGCAGGTGGTAAAGGTGCTAGGGTGATCTTCTTCTTCCCATACTTGAAGGTGTAAGTGTTGTCTCTCCCATGGTGTATGGCATCCCTATCAAACTCCCATGGTCTCCCAATCAGAAGGTGACATGCATCCATAGGTAGAACATCACAAAGACTCTCATCCACATACCCTTTACCAATTGAGAAAGGTATAACACATTGTTTATCCACCTTGATCTCGGCCCCTTTGTTTAGCCATCTGAGTTTGTAAGGTAGGGGGTGGTCTTTGGTGGGTAGAGCTAGCTTGTCTATCAGTGTTTTGGAGGCCACCTTAGTGCAGCTTCCCCCATCAATAATGAGGTTACATACTCTACCCTTGATGGTACATCTGGTCCTAAAGATCTGGTGTCTTTGGTCCTCTTCCAAAGGTGGTGGTTGAGTATGCATTACCCTCCATGTTACCAAACTTAACCCTGCATCAGGCTCTATCAA
>JAIUZE010046241.1:0-95108 GCA_022085475.1 Heliosperma pusillum
CCAAGCACAAAGCAAAGGAAGTTGTCTCAAGCACACATCCAAGAGATGCAACAGAAACAAGGTTTCAGTTTTATGTTTTACTTCAAATCTGATTTGCATTTCATTAGGTCAAGGCCTTATATAGGCAACAAGGATACAACTCAGACGTTTAGGAGATATCTAGGGCCACAAAGGCTTACAACATGAAACAAAATAACAGCTACAAACTTGCAGGAAAACTGACATAAAGTAGATAAAGCAGAAAAGTAATTCTAATAGGACAATCTGCCTTAATGGGTTTGTTGGAGTTGAAACTGGTGGATGGGTGGACTTCTGAGCTTGATTCTTGAGCTCAACTGAAGTGGGATGGATGCCAAAGGTCCTTCTAAAAGGCCCTCGAGTTTGTTTGATCATAAAAGGAAAGTTTGATAGTGACATGTTAACTACTGCAAAAAGGCTGAAATCTGGACAGTCTGAAGTTGTCCCTAAGCTAACTCTTTGTGTGTTTGTCTCTTGGGAGGGAAGTCCTGGGGAAAGTTGTAGGGGACCTTCCCAAGACATAGGTTTGGGGGTTGGTTAGGCTTGTTTGATTGTGTGGGGCCCCATGGACCTTGTTTAGAAAGGCTGTGATAGGCTGTTTTTGGCTGGGGGCTGTTATTGCTGTGTTGGGTTTGTTGGGCTGTTGGCTGAGCTTTGTTGTGGCGTAGTCTTGGGAAGTGGATGGCTAGGCTTTGTTCTGGTTGTGGTGGTGTTGTCTTAGCAGGCTTGAAGTGGTTGTGGCTTGGACTGAATAGAACATTGTCATAGCTGGTCATGGTGTTGTCTGAATGTAGGTTGTTGTTTTGATGTTGAGTCTTGTCTGGAGTTTGTGTCTTGTCTTGAGCTCGTGTCATGGCTCGTGTCTTGGCTTGGTCACATACTCCCGTTGCAACCTCCTTTTCTTGAAAAGGATTTGCCCTCAAATCTTCCTCACCCTCATCATCTGATTCACCATGGTAGGGACTCAGGTCTCCAACATTGAAAGTACCATGTACACCATAGCTTCCTGGTAGATCCACCTTGTAAGCATTTGTGCCTATCTTCTCCAATATCTCAAATGGTCCATCAGCTCTTGGCATGAGCTTGTTTCTCCTCTTGTCTGGAAATCTTTCTTTTCTTAAATGCAACCATACAAGATCCCTTGCCTTGAATTCCCTTGCTTTCTTAGGCCCCTTGGACATAGCCTTGTACAACTCATTGGACCTTTCAATCTGCTTCTTGACTTGCTCATGAATCTGTATCATTTGCTCAACTCTTTTCTTTGCATCATAGCTTGCCTTGTTTCCTTTGACTGGTGCTAGGTCTGTAGGCATGAGAGGATTAGTGCCAGAAACTGTTTCAAAAGGACTTTTACCTGTGCTGCTGGAGGGAGCTCTGTTGAAGGCAAATTCAGCTTGTGCTAGCTTGAGGTCCCAATCTTTTAATGACTTAGAACCAATGCTCCTTAAGATCTTCCCTAGTGTTCTGTTAGTGACTTCTGTCTGCCCATCAGTTTGGGGATGGTGAGAAGTACTAAACAATAACCTGGTCTTCAACAGCTTCCACAAGGTTCTCCAGAAATGGCTCATGAACTTTGTGTCCCTATCTGAGACAATGCTTCTAGGGACCCCATGTAACTTGACAACCTCCCTAAAGTATAGTTCAGCTACCCCCAATGCATCCTCAGTCTTCTTACAAGCAATGAAATGTGCCATCTTGATGAATCTATCTACAACCACCATGATTGAATCCTTTCCCCTTTGAGTTCTAGGTAAGGCTACAATAAAGTCCATACTGAGGTCTTCCCATGGCTTGTTGGGTACTGGAAGTGCTGTGTAAGGGCCTGCTTGAAAGTGTGCCTTGGCTAGTTGACAAGATCTGCATCTCTTGAGGGCATCTTGCACATCACTGAGCATCTTAGGCCAAGAGAACTGATCTTGTAAGATGTCATAGGTCTTCTGTACCCCAAAGTGACCAGCAAGGCCATTGGAGTGAACCTCTTTGACCAGTAGTCCCCTATAAGGTCCCTTAGGCACACACAGTTTGTTTCCATAGAATAAGTATCCTTCTTGAGCTGTGTACTTGCTCCCTTTCTGGACTTGCCCTTCTTGGTGTACCTCCCATTCATGCTTGAAGTCTGGGTCCTCTTGATAGAGCTCTTTCATAAATTCAAACCCCAACACCCTTTGCTCCATGAAGGTCAACATTACAGACCTTCTAGACAATGCATCAGCTACAACATTGTCCTTACCTTCTATATACTTGCTGGAGAATGAGAAGGATTGCAAGAACTCTACCCATTTGGCATGCCTGGGGTTGAGTTTGTGTTGTCCATTGATGTATTTGAGAGCCTCATGATCAGAATGAAGCACAAAAGGCTTAGGCTTCAAGTAGTGTCCCCAATGATTCAATGCCCTCACAATTGCATAGAATTCCTTGTCATATGTGGAATAGTTAAGCTTGGCCCCATTTAGCTTCTCACTAAAGTATGCCACAGGTTTCTTTTCTTGAGTAAGCACAGCTCCTATGCCAAGACCACTGGCATCACACTCTACCTCAAAGAGTTTGTTAAAGTCTGGTAGAACCAATATGGGAGACTTGCACAATAGCTCTTTGATCAGATTGAAGGACCTTTCAGCCTTCTCATTCCACTTGAACTCTCCCTTCTTCATGCACTCAGTAATAGGGGCCATGATTGAACTAACCCCTTGTATGAACCTCCTATAGAAAGATGCCAACCCATGGAAACTTCTTACATCAGTAACAGTTTGGGGAATGGGCCATTCCTTGATTGCTTGCACTTTCTCAGGATCAACTGCTACCCCTTTCTTAGAGATGATGAACCCAAGGAAGTAAACCTCAGGCTGCATGAAGGTGCACTTCTCTAGCTTGCCATACAACTTGTTTTCTCTTAGGACCTCAAACAACAACTTTAGATGTTGCAAATGTTCTCCCTTAGTTGAACTGTAAATAAGAATATCATCAAAGTAAACCACTACACACTTGCCTAAGTAAGGCCTTAGGACTTCTGTCATCAACCTCATGAAGGTGCTAGGGGCATTAGACAACCCAAAAGGCATCACCAGCCATTCATAGAGCCCATGTTTAGTCTTGAAAGCTGTCTTCCATTCATCCCCTGCTCTTATCCTCACTTGGTGGTAGCCCTGCCTCAGATCAATCTTAGTGAACACTTGAGCCCCACTTAGCTCATCCAGAATATCATTAAGTCTAGGTATGGGAAACCTATACTTGATGGTAATGTTGTTGATGGCCCTACTATCAATACACATACGCCAAGTCCCATCCTTCTTTGGCACAAGCAAGGCTGGTACAGCACAAGGACTGAGGGACTCTCTGACATAGCCCTTGTTGAGTAGTTCACCTACTTGAAGTTGGAGCTCTTGTGTAGCCTTAGGGTCACTCCTGTAGGCTGGCTTGTTGGGTAAGATAGCTCCAGGCACTAGGTCAATGTGGTGCTCTATCCCTCTAAGTGGTGGCAGTCCACTAGGAAGCTCAGTAGGGAAGACATCACCATAACTTTCTAGGATAGATTTGACCTCTTCAGGGATATCAATGATACTCATCCCAGTCTCCTTGACTAGCAATATGTATACAGGTTGTAGCTCACTTAGCTCTTGTGCTATTTCTGATTCACTTATCAACATGACTTCTTTGGAAGTCTCACTCATGGGGTTTGGGTTGATCTTTAAAGCAGGTGGTAAAGGTGTTAGGGTGATCTTCTTCTTCCCATACTTGAAGGTGTAAGTGTTGTCTCTCCCATGGTGTATGGCATCCCTATCAAACTCCCATGGTCTCCCAAGCAGAAGGTGACATGCATCCATAGGTAGAACATCACAAAGACTCTCATCCACATACCCTTTACCAATTGAGAAAGGTATAACACATTGTTTATCCACCTTGATCTCAGCCCCTTTGTTTAGCCATCTGAGTTTGTAAGGTAGGGGGTGGTCTTTGGTGGGTAGAGCTAGCTTGTCTATCAGTGTTTTGGAGGCCACATTAGTGCATCTTCCCCCATCAATAATGAGGTTACATACTCTACCCTTGATGGTACATCTGGTCCTAAAGATCTGGTGTCTTTGGTCCTCTTCCAAAGGTTGTGGTTGAGTATGAATTACCCTCCATGTTACCAAACTTAACCCTGCATCAGGCTCTATCAACTCCTCACTAGCCTCTACCTCAGGCTCTTCCATCTCTTCATCACAGACCAACACTTCATCATCTCCCCAATGGATTACTTCTAGGGTACTCAGAGCCCTTTTAGATGGACATTCTCTAGCAAAATGTCCATACCCTTGACATTGAAAACACTTTTTGAGAGGGGTAGTCTTCCTTTGGCCTGCCTCAACAGCCTTGCCTTTATCAAGGTTGAAAGAAGTCTTAACAGGAACCACAGGTTCTCCTATCTTAACTCCTACAAAAGGTTTGAAGGTGGGGGTTCTGGAAGGTGTCTTAGAAGCACTGGCCTTTCCTTTTCCCAATTTTTCTACCCTTAAAGACAAGTTGACAGCTTCCTCAAAGGAGTATATGTTTTGTAGCCTGACTTTGCTAGCTATCCTTTCATCCAACCCCTCTAAGAACCTTGCTATCTTTTGTTCAGATTTCTCAACAACCTCACATTGCAAAGTGAGTTGTTCAAAGTCTCTTAGGTAGGACTCTAAAGGTCTTTGGTCTTGCTTTAGGTGAGTAAGCTTAATGAACATGTCTTGAGTGTAGTCCCTAGAGACAAACTTAGCTCTCATTTTCTTTTTCAGTTTGAGCCATGACTTTACAGGTTCTTTCCCTTCTCTAACCCTCAAGGTTTTCATGTTTTCATACCAAAGTGAGGCATAGCCTTTTAGTTTCATGATAGCAACCTTAAAAGCCTTTCTATCAGTGTATCCTTTAAACTCAAAGACTCTTTCTACAGACCTTAGCCAATCTAAGAAATCATCAGGGTTCAAGCTACCTAGAAAGTCAGGAATCTCTACCTTGATATCTTTGTCTTGGTGTCTGAGAAGATTGTGATCTGAGCCATCTGAATCTGACATTTCAAACTGATCTACAGGTTGTCTCCTCCTTACTCCACCTTGTGGGAAAGGTGCTCCTCTTCCTCGACCTCTGCCTCCCCTTGTATCATTGTTCTGTTGGCCCTCAAGGAGTTCATTGACAGATCTAGAGACCTCCATTACAGTTCTGACAAGATCTTGAACTGTGTTTTCAAGACCTGTGATTCTCTCTTCACTCATGGTTGTATTTTGTGTTTTTAATGTAGTTAGGTAGATGAACTCACAAACCAAAGCTCTGATAACCAATTTGCACTGAAATTATTCAGAAAGACAACTAAAACAATGACAATTTGATTGAGGTTCAGACACTTTGCAATTACTCTGTTTCTGTTTGGACTGATTGACAAAGAACTAGGATAGGACCTTAACCAAAGCACAAAGCCAATGATTGAGGGTTGAACTTTGATCCCAGCACACAGCTAAGGACCCAAGCTCACTTCCAAGCACAAAGCAAAGGAAGTTGTCTCAAGCACACAGCCAAGAGATGCAACAGAAACAAGGTTTCAGTTTTATGTTTTACTTCAAATCTGATTTGCATTTCATTAGGTAAAGGCCTTATATAGGCAACAAGGATACAACTCAGACGTTAGGAGATATCTAGGGCCACAAAGGCTTACAACATGAAACAAAATAACAGCTACAAACTTGCAGGAAAACTGACATAAAGTAGATAAAGCAGAAAAGTAATTCTAATAGGACAATCTGCCTTAATGGGTTTGTTGGGGTTGAAACTGGTGGAGGGGTGGACTTCTGAGCTTGATTCTTGAGCTCAACTGAAGTGGGATGGATGCCAAAGGTCCTTCTAAAAGGCCCTCGAGTTTGTTTGATCATAAAAGGAAAGTTTGATAGTGACATGTTAACTACTGCAAAAAGGCTGAAATCTGGACAGTCTGAAGTTGTCCCTAAGCTAACTCTTTGTGTGTTTGTTTCTTGGGAGGGAAGTCCTGGGGAAAGTTGTAGGGACCTTCCCAAGACATAGGTTTGGGGGTTGGTTAGGCTTGTTTGATTGTGTGGGGCCCCATGGACCTTGTTTAGAAAGGCTGTGATAGGCTGTTTTTGGCTGGGGGCTGTTTTTGCTGTGTTGGGGTTGTTGGGCTGTTGGCTGAGCTTTGTTGTGGCTTAGTCTTGGGAAGTGGATGGCTAGGCTTTGTTCTGGTTGTGGTGGTGTTGTCTTAGCAGGCTTGAAGTGGTTGTGGCTTGGACTGAATAGAACATTGTCATAGCTGGTCATGGTTTTGTCTGAATGGATGTTGTTGTTTTGATGTTGAGTCTTGTCTTGAGTTTGTGTCTTGTCCTGTTGCAAAATATGCACTTCTCTTATGGAATTACAGGTTTGGGTTAAATATTAAGTGCTAACAAACATCCCCTGCCACACTAATATGAGCCAAACAAGCATAGAACATGTTTCGACATCTATCGTACACAACCTAGTTGAATGTCAGGCATAGGAAGTGCACAAAATCCTCTTGGAGCCCCGTCTAGCAATTCTGATCAAATTGATGGGCTATCCCGTAATCAGTATCTTGAGTGAATCGTTGAGAAATGGGACAGTATGCAAGACGCATGTAACCTGTGTAATTTAAAAAAATGACTGTTTGTTTACATGTTATTTAACTTTTACTAAAATTCATTTCGTATTGTGGTAGGTATTTGAGTGATCTTACCGAGAAAACGCAAAGTACTAGTTCATATGGATTCTTGTGCCCAGAGACATTGTCCCCACATTCCACTTGTCGGGATGAAAATCATCGATCCGATTATATTGCTAGGGCTATGACATGTACCGGATGTGGTAGAGGTCGGAAACTTCTATTTGCTCCATATGTCGAGGGGTAAATATAAACTTATTTAAATAGCAGTATTATTGATGAATATTTTATTTCTTGCCAATATTCAAGTTGATATCTTGACTTATTTTTTCCTATAATTTGTAGTGAACATTGGATGTTGGCCGCGATCAATCCGGCTCAAAGTATCGTTTATTGGTGTGATCCTGCTGGAGATAAGGAACCTCGTCAATTTATCGTGGATACAATTACTAAGTATGTTCAATGTATACGTGATCTAGTTTTTTTCTATTATACTTGAAATTAACACTTCATTAACTAAAGAGGAATGAATCTATAAACCTTCTATGTATATATATTTACAGGGCTTTTGATAAAAGGAACTGTATCGATCCACTTGCCGGATATGAGGCCAAAGACGTTCTTTGGAAAATGATTAATGTACTTCTTATGTGTTTATACTTTATTGTCTTAACATAGTTTAGTTATGATTTGTCTTATTACGTATAGTGTGTATGTATTAATACGAGCTTCTATTTTAGTGTCCTATGCAGCCCTTTGGTACCGTCAAATATGGATATTATGTTTGTCGATACATGTAGGAGATCATCAGAGGAAGATATGTTACTATTATTCCAAATGTATGTTTTTGTTTCTTTATTTCAATCCGTACAATCTATCTGTTTACTATCATTTAGACGTCATGGATATAATGTTTCTCACATGATTTTTGAATTTTTTTTGCAGTTTATGCTTAAATCTCCAAAGACATATTCACTTGAGCAAATTGATGAGGTGAGGGATATATGGGCCAACTTTGCACTCCAATTTAAGCCAATGATAAGCGATGATGAAGTTTAGCTTAAGTAGTTTAGTTTTAGTTTTCTTGTGTCGTAAGTGAACATTGATCAACTTACAAATATTTATGTACGCTAATTGAAAACTTGTGCTATCGAGAATTGGTGGATCGGAGATGTTTGTTGACGTTAATGTTGTATTTGGAGATTTTTTGGATATGACATTGTAGATTGGAAAGAGATTTTATATAAAAAAGAAATTCAGGAACAAAGATATGAGTTTGTTTAATAACCGCGCGTGCTCTTTAACTCCAAAATTATAGCGGTTTGAAAACATTGGCGCGCAGGATATTTTATCAAAAAGAAACAAAGAGGACGGTTGTGATGTTTGAAGAGAACGGTAAAAGAGAGCGGTTTCTTTTTCAACCGTCCTCATTCATTTATCTGAAGAGCACGGTTAGAATTCCAAAAACCGTTCTCTTAGGCAAAGAGAACGGCCAGCGGGAGCACGGTTCCGTTCGTGATATAAGAACAGTATTGAACCGTCTTCTTTCCTTTATTTTGTAGTAGTGCAAATTCATTCTAATCAACACTAACATTCCACCAAGTCCAAAATTCTTCCGACGAAGGTTAATATACTACAAACAAATGGGTATGACATCCACAAAAAGGGTACATGAGGAAGGTAAGGATACCAATGGTAAGATGGAGGAAACTATCAAGAGTAATTTCCAAGAGGAAAACAAGTTGAAAGAGCAAGAAGCACCTAGGTAGAAGGAATAGAGAAAGGTACGCTATAGACAAGAGAAATCATAGATGAAGGAGGAACACACTTTGATTTGGTTCGTCGATCTTTAATATTCGGCAAAAGATACTTCTTCTTGCCAACACAGGGTCCACCTCAAGACGGTAGATACAAACAAACATAACATCACTCAACACAATCAACAAATAAGTTAGAACCTAACAAACATCAAGTAAACCAAAGACTACCACCTTAGGTCCTTAAGTCTACCCATCTCTCATTTATTATTTCAAGGTCAAGTAATTTAAGTTTAGGGTTCACGTGTGTGCGTCGGGAGCGTCATAGGCTCTCATACCAACTGTGACAACCTTCACGAATGCGAAAATAAAACATAACAAGCATGTGATTTATATATAGCGGAAAATACGGTCTTTTTAAAACTTTTTACATGCCAAGATAAAAATACGAGGAATGTCAAATAGATACAAACTAAAATAGAATATACTACAAAGAGACGGAGTCTCTCAAAATGTTATCAAATATCAAAGTTATTAGCAAACTAGCTAAACAACGTCTAGGAGTGAATCGTCAAGGCCAACGCCCGCTAGCTCACACTCGAACCCAAAAACAACTAGCAAAATCCATCCAATCAAGCAACCTGTTCATCCATGAAAAACATGAACGCCACAGTCAGTGGGGAGTACCTCTGGGTTCTCCCAGCCATATCACAAATAACATACTTAAACGGAAATACATAAGTAGAAGCATGCATATATAAATATACATGTGAGTTACGAGAAGGATAAATAGGCATTTCAATATTGAAGATATAGGCACATGAAATACAAAACCGTAACATCATATTATATATATAGACTCGGGGAAGACACTCTTAGGCAACCATACAGTCACTAGGGCTTGCATCTCATCGTTAGCGGCATAAGCTTGATAAGATTGAGACTCGACAAACAAACCATGCCAAGTCATCCAAAGATCACAAATAAGCAATCATATAATCATCCATCCAAACGTACGAATACGTTGACAACATCTCTCACGGTAAATGACACGCACTAGCACCGTGTACATGGCAAGTATGATTAAAATCGCATCCACGAGATAAACATTTCCCTGAACGCATACACGATCCATCATTTCGTATATGTAGACTAATTTCCTCCTGGTAGAACGACGATAATAATACGGTCCTAGTCTAAATCTGGCCAGACTCTCGGAATCACATTTTCCGATTCGACATGCGATAAACATTTCGCATCCAAGACTCGGTCAATCATAGAAGCCGAGTACCCCAAATTCGGCCAACCTTCACGAAAGAGGCGGAAAAGAGCACAAGCATCATAACAAGCGGTACGCTACATGCAATGACAGCACCTCGCAAGTATACAACATTTGACGGCCGGGTTAATCAATGCAAAGCGTTCGCCTCCCAACAATGTCGTCATATGCCCACTAACACATGCAATTAAGCAGTAAGGATACACTCCTCGTTCCGACATTCCAGCCTTACGAACGAAGAGGTAGCCGGGGAATGAGAGTTCAAAGCACTTAACAACTAGTGCTCAGACCATAACATATGAGAAACCGACTCAAAGTGGGACATATCAAAAACCGTCACAAAACATGCGATACAAGCGAATGGAATATCATATATTCTAAACATCAATATTTAAAGTCATTACGTAAATTTATACGATAAACGAACCATACAAACTATTATAAATGAATGTATAAGAAAAGAATAGAAGAGGAAATCCCAGGGGGTGCCAGCAGCCGGTCCATAGGACCGGCCGCCGGCTACTTGGCTGGCACTTCAGCATACTACGAAAACAATGCAAAATACAGCGTGTCCCAGCCGGTCAAGGGGACCGGCAGCCGGCTACCCGGCTGGGACTAACATGACACCAAATTTCCCAAAAATAATCAGCCGTAGTCCCAGCCGGTCAGCTGACCGGCAGCCGGTCGGTCGGCTGGGACCAACTTCACCCGTGATTCACTATACTTCACCAAAATCATCCATTTTCATTAACAACCATCAACACTTAAAATCAACTATCATCATCAATCATCAATACTCATTAAAAATTATCAATAGACAAAAACTATTATCAACAACACAAATCTTAGGACTAATCATCCTACCTAAATACGTTTTCTAATATTAAAAACACATTAAAAACACGTAATGATATCGAGTAACCCTTCACCGTTACCTTTATGCGTCTTCAATCGATTTCTAAGCCTTCCTCCACTAGATAGTAATCCTTATCAGAGTCTTGAAGGTCTCCACCTATACAAAGACGACATAAGATGAATTTAATTCACCTTTGAGAAAGACAGAAAAATTGAAAATTAGAAAGACGGTAATTTTATTACCAGATAAGGTAGAAGACGATGAGAGCGGAAGATTAAGACGAAAAGTAGAGGATTTGAGTGAGTAAAGGATGAGTTAAGAGGAGTTTGAGTTTGATTAAAAATGGAGTTAGGGTTTTGGTGGTTTGTATGAGAAAGAAGAGGTGAGTGAAGAAGATGAGTGGAAAAATGAGTATATAAGGTGAGTGTAGAAATGTGGGGGAAAAGCCCAAAAATCGCCTTAAGGCGTAACTCACACAAAATTCCGAGTAAAGTCCGAATACGAACTCGGATTTGCAAAATTAGACACGGAAACTAAGTTCTAGACTAAATCTTAAATTACGCTGAAAAGTATCCGTATAATATTTTTAAATTACAAATAGGGTACATTTGCGGGTGTTACAATCACCCCACCTTTAAAAAAGTTTCGTCCTCGAAACTTGAGAGTAGAAAATAGAAGTATCAAGAAAAGAATCGGTTTTCAAAATCAACACGAAAGCTTTTACAAGGGAAACATTTATGAAATGATGTTCTTCTCGAAAAACGGTTTAAGGAGATTTTTCATAACTGCGAAACTTTATTTACGGATTACAAGAGTGCCCGTCGCGAACGAGAACTCTAATTATCCAGATCAAATCAATGTCTAAATAGTGAAATCGAAATTCAAACAAGCGTTAGTAAGGGCAGGACTAGTCACCAGACGTCTCTAATAACAAGTCCAAACATCCAACCAAACGCAAAATCCAAATATAAAAGCAAAAGAAATCCATTTTCTCCAAAAAGAGGGTACATAATCCATCTTTAGACTTCTTTGAAACGTTAAATTAGAAATACAATATGGAAATTTGAAGGTTTTCTCAAAGATAAAATCAAAATAACAAGACATTACACGTACATAATGCGAATCGACCATCTCACACACAAATCAGGGTAACAAAATATATACAAAACACGCAAAAATGAAACAAATCGAACTCTTAGGGATAGGAAGATCACGATAAAGTCGGCAGGAAGATCTACAAGAATTCGACATCACTAACTTCACGAATAAAATAGTCCTCAAGAGAATGCAATTTACCCAATTTCCAACTCAACATTTTCAATCATTAGATTCCTACGAAAATTATTTCATAACCACGAGACTTCAAGCCACTAACCCAATTATTCAAATTCAATTAGTATCTACTAAAGGCCATCGGCACGGTAGACTCCACAACTATCAATCCACATGAAAGATTCATTACGTACTCTAATCTTCTTAGTTTCATCAAAACTCTTATTAGAAACCACCAACAAAAATATTTATATCTAGGGAAACATGTTCGCTAACAACTACAGGTAAAAGGAGACTTACCATGAAAATCCTTGATTCACTTTACTTCAAACTCATTATCCTAAATTTACAATGAACTTTCTCATCGTCGAAAGTCAACTCACCATGCATCAAGCAAAGGATGATTACCAATTCCATATCATACATATTGCCAAACACATGGCGATACGTCAATTAATCAAATCATCTAGCTCATGAAACTCAAAACGTATCGCTCTTCGCTTATGAGATTATTCCTCGCATTTGGTCACAAATCTAAATTTCACAAGTAAGATTCCTTTTTAGAGCGTAACAATTTAAGACAACAATTTCCCAAACAACCTCCAAGGTAACTATTACAAAATCCCGCAACAACGAACTATTATCATGATCCACTCAATTCTCAAAATAACACTACCATACCAAACTCCAAATCTAAAATCACCAAGAGAGGATACATTATCACTATTAGGATTCATCCTAGAGCTTAAGTCCTATTTTCCATGAGCAAATACTACATGAAATTTGCTCAATCCAAAGACACATATTCTAACGAAAGAATTCCAAAATACATTACACTTACTCTCTGAGCCTTACAACGGGATATCCAAACCACTAGAGAAAATATTAAGCAGCAACGAGTTAGGAAACGATAAGGAAATATCAAGGAGGACACGAGAATACTCAGGCATGAGATTATAAGAGAGGAACGCTTGAAAATAACGAGGTCATAAGCAAGAGACAAAGCAGATAGTAGAGTTATGAAGATATCCGAGTAAGAAAGAAGATACGAGCATGCGATTTCTTAAAGATCAATCTTGACAAAAACATTGAAGAATGGAAATGAAAAGGGACAATGGCACGAGTAAAGGTTTAAGGTTTAATCCACAAAATTTCTCGTTTCAAACTTAGGGTGATAGCAAAGCAAGTCATCCCGATAATAAAGGTCAAACAAGGGACCATCGTACCACAAATCATCAAGGTAAGGTACGCCTAAATTCGACAAATTGACTAAAATCCAATTCATCCAGCCTTTCATATCACACGGATTCCCAAATGCGGAATTTTAACTCACGCATAGTAACATTCCTTTAGCTCAAAAATTCAACACAACCTCAAAGGTTTCTTTAACTGAAGGACTAACAATTACTCCCTTATACTCGGTCACTTTCAACTCATATAGCCCACGAGTTCATTATTATCAAAGTACAACATCAAGTCAAACATCATCATTAACGTCCCAAGGTATTTCCATCATAGCTCACATCATCGAATCTCGCTCATATCTATAATCCTCAAGTAATATGGTTCAACTTACAACGAAATCTTACTACTTCAAACGAGTCTCCGATACCATAAGATAAGATCATATCTTTAAATCTAAGAACTATAGCCAAATCCATTTCCACCAAGCCTATACTCACAAACACACAATAGGAAACCACAAGACGTCACTTAACCTCAAAAGTATTTCGCACCTCAAGATATCATTCAAAGCTTCTAAGCCCTATCATTCAAGATACCAATTAGACCTATCATAAGCATGGTCTTCAAAACAATACTAAACTTCTAAGTCCAAAAGACCAAATTACTAATGAGTTAAGAAGTCATAGCCAACTCATTCAACCTTACACCATCGAATATCATGAACTATTTATACACAAGTCATGGCAAGCATTTATGCATTAAAATCATCAAACATACCTTACCACACTTTCCTCAAGGATACCAACTCTCACCACTAGGGAAGAACTTAAGTCTACACAATTTTTCTCGAATCCCAACACTACTACAAATATAGGCTTAAGGAACGGGCCTTAAAGGACGTTTGATAGCGGACCCGTTCTAAATTGACACACAAAAATTCGCGCCAATTGCATTATCGACATAGAAGACGGGTCCTTTTTCCAACCGCCTTCCTTTGATATGGAAAAAGCTAAAGAAGACGGTTTAAAAAATAACCGTCCTCGTATTACCAATAAACATGACGGTTTATAATAGTATCGGTCTGATTCTTATTCATAATTGAATTCTGATGGGTTGCAAATTAGATTAATCCCATAACATATATCTTCTCCCCTCTCATACTCTCATAAGTCATAACCCTAATTGAATTTTCACTACGCACTACTGCACAATCTCATCTGATATCATCACCTATCCACGCCCTTCTTTGCTCGTCGTTCTCAGCATTAAGCATCACCAATCGTAAGCCCTCTCTCTTGTACTCGTTTTATCCTTTTGTTTGCTCAAATTTGTGAATTACTTATTAATTAATTAATATTTGTTCGTTTATGCTGCAAATTTGATTGTGTTAATTGATATGTTTGATAATAGATGATGGCAAAAGGTTTTATGTCGATTGAGAATAGTAACAGTTTCTGAATTGCTTCAATGCTACACTTGCTTAGTTGGTGCTTTTATGATGTTAATGAATTAGTTTACTAATTCCTAAAATTGAAAGATTAAGAGAAAATTTGAGACTAAATATTTCACTCGAAAACCCACAATTTGTCGTTGCGTTGGTGGTTATTGTAGACATGTGTCTTAATATTCTAATTTCTAAGTAGTACCCGAGACTTATAGCGACGACATTATGTGGTAGTTTGCACCATTTTGACTTTGTTAGTTGTAAGTGTCATACGCAGTAGTTAGATACGCAGTAGCTTGCACCATTCTAATTTATCAACTTTGTTAGTTAGATACGCAGTAGTTGCTAAAGTGAAGTTTCAAAGTACTTGATAATGATGCCAATCAGGTAGTTGCATGTATATCACAAATTCTCATTTGTGACGGACCGACCCGTCGCAAGCTTGTGACGGGTCAAATTCCCCTTGATTTCGCCAAACACTTTTGTTGGTATGAAAGTTAGTCGTGAGTTTAAGCAAAAGCTGAGGACCATGGATTTAAAGTTATTAGCAACCGAGGCTCGGGTTTTAAAGGCAAGCGGGACAATGATCGAAGTTCCCATTGATGAACATATATTACACAATAAACAAACTTGCAGCCTCAGTTATGAGGAGCTTGTTCATGTGTGATGTGTGTGATGAAGATAAGATTAGTGCCTCTCATATTACTCTTTTTATGAGGTTTGGTGTTTTCTTTACTTTTCCTTACTTTATAACTTGATTACTTATTTTTTACGAATACAATGCTGAATTTCTTCTTATATTATAAATCTTAGGCTTAGGTTAAAACTATTAGCTGATGACAGTTTAAATAAAGTATCATTCATATTCTAGTTTATGATTTGAATGTTAATGATTTTATAAGGGCAGTGGTGAATTCATGGATAAGTTGTTCATGAATACAGTTATAATTTATTGATATTTACAATAGACATATAAATTTGAGTTTTGAGTAAATATGCACTTCTCTTATGGAATTACAGGTTTGGGTTAAATATTAAGTGCTAACAAACATCCCCTGCCACACTAATATGAGCCAAACAAGCATAGAACATGTTTCTACATCTATCGTACACAACCTAGTTGAATGTCAGGCATAGGAAGTGAACAAAATCCTCTTGGAGCCCCGTCTAGCAATTCTGATCAAATTGATGGGCTATCCCGTAATCAGTATCTTGAGTGAATCGTTGAGAAATGGGACAGTATGCAAGACGCATGTAACCTGTGTAATTTAAAAAAATGACTGTTTGTTTACATGTTATTTAACTTTTACTAAAATTCATTTCGTATTGTGGTAGGTATTTGAGTGATCTTACCGAGAAAACGCAAAGTACTAGTTCATATGGATTCTTGTGCCCAGAGACATTGTCCCCACATTCCACTTGTCGGGATGAAAATCATCGATCCGATTATATTGCTAGGGCTATGACATGTACCGGATGTGGTAGAGGTCGGAAACTTCTATTTGCTCCATATGTCGAGGGGTAAATATAAACTTATTTAAATAGCAGTATTATTGATGAATATTTTATTTCTTGCCAATATTCAAGTTGATATCTTGACTTATTTTTTCCTATAATTTGTAGTGAACATTGGATGTTGGCCGCGATCAATCCGGCTCAAAGTATCGTTTATTGGTGTGATCCTGCTGGAGATAAGGAACCTCGTCAATTTATCGTGGATACAATTACTAAGTATGTTCAATGTATACGTGATCTAGTTTTTTTCTATTATACTTGAAATTAACACTTCATTAACTAAAGAGGAATGAATCTATAAACCTTCTATGTTTATATATTTACAGGGCTTTTGATAAAAGGAACTGTATCGATCCACTTGCCGGATATGAGGCCAAAGACGTTCTTTGGAAAATGATTAATGTACTTCTTATGTGTTTATACTTTATTGTCTTAACATAGTTTAGTTATGATTTGTCTTATTACGTATAGTGTGTATGTATTAATACGAGCTTCTATTTTAGTGTCCTATGCAGCCCTTTGGTACCGTCAAATATGGATATTATGTTTGTCGATACATGTAGGAGATCATCAGAGGAAGATATGTTACTATTATTCCAAATGTATGTTTTTGTTTCTTTATTTCAATCCGTACAATCTATCTGTTTACTATCATTTAGACGTCATGGATATAATGTTTCTCACATGATTTTTGAATTTTTTTTTGCAGTTTATGCTTAAATCTCCAAAGACATATTCACTTGAGCAAATTGATGAGGTGAGGGATATATGGGCCAACTTTGCACTCCAATTTAAGCCAATGATAAGCGATGATGAAGTTTAGCTTAAGTAGTTTAGTTTTAGTTTTCTTGTGTCGTAAGTGAACATTGATCAACTTACAAATATTTATGTACGCTAATTGAAAACTTGTGCTATCGAGAATTGGTGGATCGGAGATGTTTGTTGACGTTAATGTTGTATTTGGAGATTTTTTGGATATGACATTGTAGATTGGAAAGAGATTTTATATAAAAAAGAAATTCAGGAACAAAGATATGAGTTTGTTTAATAACCGCGCGTGCTCTTTAAGTCCAAAATTATAGCGGTTTGAAAACATTGGCGCGCAGGATATTTTATCAAAAAGAAACAAAGAGGACGGTTGTGATGTTTGAAGAGAACGGTAAAAGAGAGTGGTTTCTTTTTCAACCGTCCTCTTTCATTTATCTAAAGAGCACGGTTAGAATTCCAAAAACCGTTCTCTTAGGCAAAGAGAACGACCAGCGGGAGCACGGTTTCGTTCGTGATATAAGAACATTATTGAACCGTCTTCTTTCCTTTATTTTGTAGTAGTGCAAATTCATTCTAATCAACACTAACATTCCACCAAGTCCAAAATTCTTCCGTCGAAGGTTAATATACTACAAACAAATGGGTATGACATCCACAAAAAGGGTACATGAGGAAGGTAAGGATACCAATGGTAAGATGGAGGAAACTATCAAGAGTAATTTCCAAGAGGAAAACAAGTTGGAAGAGCAAGAAGCACCTAGGTAGAAGGAATAGAGAAAGGTACGCTATAGACAAGAGAAATCATAGATGAGGGAGGAACACACTTCGATTTGGTTCGTCGATCTTTAATATTCGGCAAAAGATACTTCTTCTTGCCAACACATGGTCCACCTCAAGACGGTAGATACAAACAAACATAACATCACTCAACACAATCAAAAAATAATTTAGAACCTAACAAACATCAAGTAAACCAAAGACTACCACCTTAGGTCCTTAAGTCTACCCATCTC
Organism: Heliosperma pusillum; assembly: GCA_022085475.1. Lineage (NCBI taxonomy): Eukaryota > Viridiplantae > Streptophyta > Magnoliopsida > Caryophyllales > Caryophyllaceae > Heliosperma > Heliosperma pusillum. The sequence continues at coordinate 17,742 of JAIUZE010046241.1, forward strand.
TCATTTATTATTTCAAGGTCAAGTAATTTAAGTTTAGGGTTCACGTGTGTGCGTCGGGAGCGTCATAGGCTCTCATACCAACTGTGACAACCCTCGCGAATGCAAAAATAAAACATAACAAGCACGTGATTTATATATAGCGGAAAATACGGTGTTTTTAAAACTTTTTACATGCCAAGATAAAAATACGAGGAATGTCAAATAGATACAAACTAAAATAGAATATACTACAAAGAGACGAAGTCTCTCAAAATGTTATCAAATATCAAAGTTATTCGCAAACTAGCTAAACAACGTCTAGGAGTGAATCGTCAAGGCCAACGCCCGCTAGCTTACACCCGAACCCAAAAACAACTAGCAAAATCCATCCAATCAAGCAACCTGTTCATCCATGAAAAACATGAACGCCACAGTCAGTGGTGAGTAACTCCGGGTTCTCCTTGCCATATCACAAATAACATACTTAAACGGAAATACATAAGTAGAAGCATGCATATATAAATATACATGTGAATTACGAGAAGGATAAATAGGCATTTCAATATTTAAGATATAGGCACATGAAATACAAAACCGTAACATCATATTATATATATAGACTCGGGGAAGACACTCTTAGGCAACCATACACTCACTAGGGCTTGCATCTCACCGTTAGCGGCATAAGCTTGATAAGATTGAGACTCGACAAACAAACCATGCCAAGTCATCCAAAGATCACAAATAAGCAATCATATAATCATCCATCCAAACGTACGAATACGTTGACAACATCTCTCACGGTAAATGACACGCACTAGCGCCGTGTACATGGCAAGTATGATTAAAATCGCATCCACGGGATAAACATTTCCCTGAACGCATACACGATTCATCATTTCGTATATGTAGACTAATTTCCTCCTGGTAGAACGACGATAATAATACGGTCCTAGTTTAAATCTGGCCAGACTCTCGGAATCACATTTTCCGATTCGACATACGATAAACATTTCGCATCCAAGACTCGGTCAACCATAGAAGCTGAGTACCCCAAATTCGGTCAACCTTCACGAAAGAGGCAGAAAAGAGCACTAGCATCATAACAAGCGGTACGCTACATGCAATGACACCACCTCGCAAGTATACAACATTTGACGGTCGGGTCAATCAATGCAAAGCGTTCGCCTCCCAACAACGTCGTCATATGCCCACTAACACATGCAATTAAGCAGTAAGGATACACTCCTCGTTCCGACATTCCAGCCTTACGAACGAAGAGGTAGCCGGGGAATGAGAGTTCAAAGCACTTAACAATTAGTGCTCAGACCATAACATATGAGAAACCGACTCAAAGTGGGACATATCAAAAACCGTCACAAAACATGCGATACAAGCGAATGGAATATCATATATTCTAAACATCAATATTTAAAGTCATTACGTAAATTTATACGATAAACGAACCATACAAACTATTATAAATGAATGTATAAGAAAAGAATAGAAGAGGAAATCTCAGGGGGTGCCAGCCGGTCCATAGGACCAGCCACCGGCTACCCGGCTGGCACTTCAGCATACTACGAAAACAATGCAAAATACAGCGTGTCCCAGCCCGTGAAGGGGACCGGCAGCCGGCTACCCGGCTGGGACTAACATGACACCAAATTTCCCAAAAATAATCAGCCGTAGTCCCAGCCAGTCGGTCGGCTGGGACCAACTTCACCCGTGATTCACTATACTTCACCAAAATCATCCATTTTCATTAACAACCATCAACACTTAAAATCAACTATCATCATCAATCATCAATACTCATTAAAAATTATCAATAGACAAAAACTATGATCAACAACACAAATCTTAGGACTAATCATCCTACCTAAATACGTTTGCTAATTTTAAAAACACATTAAAAACACGTAATGATATCGAGTAATCCTTCACCGTTACCTTTACGCGTCTTCAATCGATTTCTAAGCCTTCCTCCACTAGATAGTAATCCTTATCGGGGTCTTGAAGGTCTCCACCTATACAAAGACGACAAAAGATGAATATAATTCACCTTTGAGAAAGACGGAAAAATTGAAAATGAGAAAGGCGGTAATTTATTACCACATAAGGTAGAGGACGATGAGAGCGGAAGATTAAGACGAAAAGTAGAGGATTTGAGTGAGTAAAGGATGAGTTAAGAGGAGTTTGAGTTTGATTAAAAATGGAGTTAGGGTTTTGGTGGTTTGTATGAGGAAGAAGAGGTGAGTGAAGAAGATGAGTGGAAAAATGAGTATATAAGGTGAGTGCAGAAATGTGGGGGAAAAGCCCAAAATTCGCCTTAAGGCGTAACTCACACGGAATTCCGAGTAAAGTCCGAATACGAACTCGGATTTGCTAAATTAGACACGGAAACTAAGTTCTAGACTAAATCTTAAAGTACGCTGAAAAGTATCCGTATAATATTTTTAAATTACAAATAGGGTACATTTGCGGGTGTTACAGGTGTCGTTGAACATATGAATAGAACCCTAGAGGATATGGCTCGAACAATGCTTTTATGTAGTGGTTTACCTCGTAACTTTTGGGCTGAGGCCATTAGTACTTCGTGCTATATACATAACCGTGCAATGATCAGACCTATTATAAAGAAAATCCCTTATGAACTACACAAAGGTCGAAAACCTAATATTTCCCACTTGCGGTGCTTGGGGAGTAAATACTTTGTTCATAACAATGGGAAAATAGGTTAAGCAAATTTGATCCTAGGATTGATGAGGCTACTTTTATTGGTTATTCTAATCATAGTAAGGCTTATAAAGTCTTTAACAAAAGAACATTATGCATCGAAGAAAGTGATCATGTTATATTTGATGAAAATGATTCTTTTGATAAGCCTATACAGGATGATGAGGAAGATGAAAATGATCCTGATTTTCAATTGTCTAAAGATGATCCTCCAGAGTTGGACGAAGAAGAAAAGGAGATTGTAAGCGCAAATGATGAGTTTGCGACGCCTTCAAATGAAAATGGAAAGAGAGCTGAAGTTATATTTGATGATACTATAAGTTCCTCTCAAAACAAGGGGTTAATTACCAAAGTTATAGCTGATGAAGCTATAACCTTGAATTCAAATCAGAGTAGTGAATCCAGAGTTATACTTGATTCACCTATAACGTCGGGATTGAATTCAGGGGGAACAACCCTTGATTCCGAAACATTTGAAGGTTCTAATTCAAACTTTAATGCATAAGTGCCCGAGACTTCTACAAAGTGGAAATATAAAGATTCGCATCCAATGGATTCAATAATTGGTAACTTAATAAGGGTGTTCAAACACGAAGATCGTTGAACAAATTTTGCTCCTTTTATTCCTTCTTTTCTACCATTGAACCAAAGAACACCAAGGAAGCCCTCACTAAACCAAACTGGATCATTGCCATGCAAGAAGAATTACAACGATTTGAGAGGAACAAAGTTTGGCACTTGGTTCCTAGACCAATGGAACGATCAGTTATTGGCACTAGATGGGTGTTCAGAAATAAGCTACATGATACTGGAGTTATTGTGCGAAACAAAGCACGATTGGTTGTTCAAGGATACAATCAACAAGAAGGGATAGGCTTCGATGAAACCTTCGCTCCCGCAGCCCGACTTGAAGCTATTAGATTGTTAATAGAATTTGCAGCTCACAAAAGAGTCAAATTATTTCAAATGGACGTTAAGACCGCGTTTCTTAACGGTTATTTGGAAGAAGAAGTGTTTGTTGAGCAACCCCCCGGATTCATGGATAACAAGTTTCGAAACCATGTTTTTAAACTAGATAAAGCGTTATATGGTTTGAAACAAGCACCAAGGGCTTGGTACGACAGATTGTCAAAATTCTTACTTCAAAGTGATTTTAAAAGAGGATATGTCGATAAAACCTTATTCCTGAAATCCGTGGGGTCAGATATGTTAGTTATACAAATTTACGTAGATGATATTATTTTCGTTTCAACTAATAATAAATTCTGTGATTATTTTTCAAAGTTGATGACCTCATAATTTGAGATGAGCATGATGGGAGAACTCAAGTACTTCCTTGGACTACATATCCTACAAACAAATGAAGCTATAATGATAGACCAACAAAAATACATCATGGAGCTAATATAAAAGTTTGGAATGGAAAACTCTCATCCTATGGCCACTCCTATGATCACGGATGAGAAACTAACTAAAGATGAAGATGGTAAGTCTGTGGATGAGACGACTTATCAAGGTATAATTGGCTCAGTCCTCTATTTAATTGCAAGTAGACCACATATTATGTTTAGTGTGTGTGTTTGTGCTCGATTTAAATCGTGCCCTAAAGAATCACATATGGTTGCAGTTAAGGGAATTTTGAGGTATTTAATTGTTACATCTAAGTTATATTTATGCTACCCACTGGAATGTAGTTTCGATCTCATAGGGTATTCAGATGCAGATTATGTAGGTTGTTCACTTGACAGAAGAAGTACATCTCACATAGCTACATTTGTTGGACTATGCATCATCTCATGGGGGTCTAAGAAACAAAATTCAGTTGCCTTATCTACTGCATAGGCTGAATATATTGCTGTAGCCTTGGTATGTTCTCAAGTACTTTTGCTTAAGTAATAATTATCTTATTATGGTGTGAATGTTGGATGTGTTCCTATTTTATGTGATAATACGAGTGCCATTATTATTTCTAAAAATCCCGCGCAACACTTGCGTACCAAACATATTGAAATTAGACACCATTTTTTTAGTGACCAAGTAGAGAAGGGGAACATAAGAATTGAATTTTGTAGAACGAAAAAACAATGGGCTGACATTCTAACTAAAGCATTAGCTAGAGAACGTTTTGAGACTTTGCGGTTGGAAATTTGTTTAATCGGTGGTAATTGAAATTCATCATAAATGTTCGTTGCTCCTGTGACTGACTCGTTTTTGACGAGATTGTATGAGTGTGTTCGTAAATTCCGCTGCTACATATAATCTATGAAGAAGTGTGTATTATATTGTGATATTGATTGATATGTTAATTGCTTTGTGGAAATTAATTGCATTATTATGTCATGATCAATTCCTACCATATTAACATTCCACATACTCGTTTTCAAATATCAATTGACACACACAATTCCCATTGCAAATATATAACCTATTACCCGTGTTCACATAATACCTTCCAACTTCAATTAAAACCCATCCTTATTTATGTGTTCCCTTATCACAAAAATTAACCTCTAAAACTCTCCGTTATTCATCGTGTTTTACCACAAAATCTGTCAAGAAATATTCATAACAGTATTCCGTTCCGCCATCCAAAAAGACAGTCAACAGAAGTTCGGGGAAAGAGAAGTTATTAAAAGTTGTGGTGTATGCTGAAATATACGGTATCTAACTCATATGTTGATCAAATCTAATTTTTACGGAGAAGAATACTTTGATAAGTGTTGTCGGAGCTCGACTACACCGGGTTGGAATGTTTTGGGTGGTTTTGAATCAAAGAAGGTTAGATGGATACACCGTGTTGCTGCTAAGTTGTTTTAAAGAAAATAAAAAATTGTGTTGATGCTTAGCAAAAAAAAAAAAGTTGTGTTGTGTTTATGGAATGTGTTGTGTTTATGGAATGTGTTGCTACTTGTGTGATGGAGCAAAGTTCAGTCCTGTTGGCACTAAGAATGATGTTAGCTACTGTAAGTTGTGAGTTACATGTACTGGAGTTTATATTAACGGGTGTTAAGGAGGTGTTATTGAACGAAATTCTGTTTCATCAGATATATCTGGGTCAAATTTCTGTTTATGATTGAGGACTTGAGTGCGGATGGTGGACTGATAGACCTTATAAATGCCCTTAGCCTACTCAAATTCACCTCTCAGCTTGACAAATACTAAGCCTTTAATCTTCCAACGTCGTAAGTCATATTATTTCTTTCTTTGGTTATGACTTGATTATGTTGTTAGTTTGTGCTTAGTAATTACCTTAGACGATTTCATGGTTTCTATTTTGGTAACTTAATTTCATTTTGTGATATGTGCTTTTGACTTGGTTCTATAATAGCTTTGGCTTATATTATTCTAGTCATTTTATATCTTTTCTCGTCTTTTCGATGATGTCAAAAGGGGGAATAAATGACCTTGATTTGAGTCGATTGCCTAAGCTTGCTCCTTGTTAAGACCTTTAGTCTCTTAAAGTCCTTAGGTGCTTATACTTTAGCTTTAGATGTTTTGATCTTACGTTCTACCACTATGAATTTTATAGTATTATGATGAGGGGGAACTTACCTTAGTCACAAATCATTAAGAGGCTTGTCATCATCAAAAAGGGGGAATTTGTTGAATGATTATGTTTTGATAATGACATGTATATTTATATATAATATATGCTTGTGCTTGTAATCGTTTTTTTAAGTCTTGTTAGATTAAGCATGGTTTGGCACTTAAAGTTATAGCTAGTTTAACTATAACCTTGATGATTTGTGAAGCAAAGGTGAAGCAAAGTTAAAGGTCATTGTACTATAACTTTTGAAATGCTGAAGCAAAGTTATATGTGTTTCTACTATAACTTTGGTGACTATCATGCTCAAGATCAACGACGAAGTCGTAAAGAAGCTTGTGGAGCTCAAGATGAAGAGCTCGTGAATTAAATAAAGTGATGATAAACATACTGAAGATCTCCAGGAAGATTTTGTGTATAGGTCGTCGTCCAATACTGTTAATTTCAATAGTAATTTTAAGAAGTAGAGTTATAGCTGTTTTGACTATAACCTTGCTTACCAAGCTCAAAGTTATAGGCGATCTTACTATAACTTTGGAGCTGCGAATATAGGGCGGCTATTTTAACTTTTCAAAACGGTTTTTGAATTCAGTTTTAAAATAATTCTTGTAAAGAAAAGTATTTATAGTAGATTAAGGTTTAAATTTATTCAGCTTGAATATTATTATGATTTCTCTATCGATTAAATGATTAAATTCTATTGATTAGTAAAACAATATTATTATGATTTCTCTATTGATTAGTAAAAAAAACTCAGAGTTCTAAGTGGGTTAAAGTCCCAAGTGAGAATTTGGCCCATCTACATTCTTTTGCTCATCAAAACAAACACAAACCCACTTAACTCTCCTCACTTTTCAACAAACAACACTCCACTTCATCCCTCCCAAATAAACCGTAAGACTCCATTGTTAAGCCTTAAACCTCACTTATCTCCCTCATTTCTCACTAAAATTCCTTACTTTTTAGCTAGTTCTTCTCCCCTCCTTCTCCTCTATCTTATTAGGTAATAAATTCACCATCTTGCTCATGTTCAATCTTTCCATCTTTTTCAAAGGTGAACTTTTATTCATCTTTTATGACTTTGTTTAGGTGGAGACTTGCATGATCCAGAGAGGGACTCTTTCTTGGAGGAGGAAGACTTAGAGGAAGAGTGAAGAGCTATCAAGGTGATGTAGACAGGTTACTCGATATTACTGCTTATGTGTTTACATGTTTAAAAGTAGTATTTCACATGAAAGTTGAGTTCTTTGTATTGTTCTAACATGATTACTACTCATTGATATGTTACTTTCATCTCATATGCTTAACTTGTATGAATTTGTGTTAGTGTTGTGGAATCCACTTCATTAATTATGTTAGACTTGTGTTAGTGTCATAAATGTGGTTTAGTAATGGTTAATGTTGGTCAAGATGAGTGGGTAAAATTGGATTTGAGTTTGTTGTTGTTGATTGATGTTTCGCGTGTTGTGTGCCTTAGAAGGGTGGCCGGCCGCCGCTCCCTTAACTGGCTGGGAACACCCTGTATTGAAATATTGGGTTTTGGTTGATGCGTGTGCCCCAGCCGGGTAGCCGGCCGTCGCCCACTCCACTGGCTGGGAGTCACGGTCCAAGTTTGTGAAAGGTGCCCCAGCCAGGTACCCGACCGCCCGTCCCCCTGACCGGCTGGGACCCCTGCACCTCTCTTTCTCCTTTTCTTCCTTAGTTCTTAACATGTAATGATTTGTATGGTTTGTTTACCTTGTAAACTTACGCAATGAGATTAAATATTTATGTTTAGACGATATGATATCTCACATGATTTTATCAAATATTTAGTGATGGTTTTAGCATGTTTCCCCTTTTTCGTCACTTATGCCTTGAGTAATGGATCAAGTCATGTATATTGAATGTTTTCAACACTCATTTCCCAGTTGCACCTCTGTACTCGTTAGACTTGATGTCCAAGCGATAGGGGTACAACCTTAATGATTATGCATTTTAAAAGCGTTTCAAGTCATTTTCAAGAAGGTTTTTGGTCATCTTTGACCGTTCATTCGAAAACCCGACAACACATGTATGATAGGGGTCAACTCAAGTCTAAATTCAAAGCCTAATTTTGGGTTTGAGTCGAAAATTCGACAGCATTTCGCTATAATAGCGGTTATACACTAAAAAAGCATCCTGCAGAAACCGTCGCAAACTGAAAATCTAATGCTACAACAAGTTTACCCACTACACAAGAGTTCCAGAACACCAAGTTTCATCCAAAATGAGCTACCTTAAAGGGGTTTTCGAAGCGGTTTTCGAGTCAGTGAGTATCCGTCTCATTTGTTCAAAATTCGATGAAAACGAAAAAATAAATACATGGTTATGTTCCTAACAAGGCCAATTGTTCATTCCTAATGTCAATTTCTACCATACAAAGCTCCAATAGGCGCTAGCTCTAATTTTCGAGCTATTTGGGGAAGGGAAACCCTAATTTTAAAATCAAAATAAATCAAATATAAGCGATTAAAGCGAGATTGGAACGCATACCTCGATTTGCCATGGCTTATAGAGTACTTCAATCAAGATTTCAACAAGTTTGGTTGAGTTTTGAAAGTTTTATTCGAGTTTTGTGATTCCGGATGAATGAAAATGCCTCCGTCTGATCGCGTCTTTTATGAAACAGGGAGAAGCTCGGGAAGGAACGCAACAATAGTTGCGCCTCTTCCAAAGGTCGCAGCTCTTGCTGCGTCCTTTCCCCAGCAATGTTTCGCCTAAATTTGAAAAGTTGGTTACAAGTTCGTTACTTGTGGGCCCAAGTCTTATGCGCCTCTTCTCTGACTTCTATTTTTCATACTTTGGTTCTTTTTCAAGACCTGTGCCTCGGCTGGTTTCAGAACCGTCACATCATCTCAGCAGAGACCTATTTTTTTCGGATATACAATCAGTGGGCCCATTTTTTCATCAAGATATTTGTTCACCATTACCGAGCAAATTCTCGGAATGATTCAATCCTGACAGAATCTTCCATATATCAAGTTTCAACATGTGTTTTCCCAACGAGAGTTTGCTTGAAGACATGGACATGCCGATTGTCACATATGATATTATCCCCGGCGGCTGGCGAGCCTCATTACGCATCCTATCCCCAGCGGCTGGCAAGCCTCGTTACGCGCCATATTCAGACGGCTAGCGAGCTTTCGTACGTAGTCTAACAGAATTTAAAGCACCCTCCCCGACAATCGAAAGAATTTAAAATGTTCTCGACGACAGGTCCGTGGTTCAGACCCCTTGAACCGCCTCGCGTCGCCAAGTTGTAATCTTCGATTGACTTGATGGCTATACTTTGACTTTTGCCTTGTCCAAGCCTCAGTCAAAGTGGGGGCTCTGTAGATACCTTAAATCTACACCTTCCGCCAACCACCCAGTGATGATTGGACGCATGTTTGGTAGGCGGAACAATTTATGACAATTCGTAATATTATCGTCAAGTGATAGCTCAAACACTTGTGTCTACCCCTTGGTGCCGATACGGTCGTTTTGACAGTCATTAGAGTATATTCCATATATTTTACGTGCCGATACGGTCGTTTTGACAGTCATTAGAGTTTCTTTGAGGACCGGGTCAAAAACCACTTTATTTTCAATAAACAGTCTTTTAAAATCGTGTCTGAATGCTCGAGTATATTCCATATATTTTAATGTTTCCAAACTTATCTTTTTTTGGTAAAATTTATCCGTATTTTATTTAGAAAGCATTCGAAATCTACCGCAATTCCATAATAGAAACGCGAAAATCTTTCTTTCAAAGTAGAAACTGCTCGAGAAATGACGCAGCAGGAGCAGCGCCTCTTCCAAGAGTCGCAGTACCTGCTGCGCCTCTTCCCCGACTCGTTTTGCCTGTTTCCTGGATATTTTCTAGATTTCTTTCCGTGTTCGATTTATTCCAAAACTCTTCGGATTTCTCCTTATATAAGAAGAGGTTCGTGCTCACTTTTAAGGCACGCGAGTGTTCCGCCCCTTCGTTTCTCTCTCTTTGCATTCTAGACCTTGCTCTAAGCATTTTGACAACTACGTCCTTGATCAATCGACCATGTCAGCTCAGATCCTTCTGAGATCCCATCACCTTATTTCATTGACCTACCAATCTGACCAACTCAGCAATAATCAATATTACTTAATCAATCGATCCTCTTACGAGGGCAGTTTCTTTGCATTCGAGTCGAGCTGTCGCTATATCGTAACTTAAGTTCATATCTCGTTTCGTCAACATGTAAGTTTGAGGGTGTTTAAATCCATCTTTTGTATTGTATTTTATTTATTTCATCTAATGTAAGATTCATGTCGGATTTATGCTCAAGCCTTTTCAAAACCTTCATTAGTTTTTATTATTTCATATAAATCGTCTTTCATCATAATTTCATATTTAGATAGTTTGTCTTGACTTGGATCCCTAATAATCAATATTAGTGATTTTCTCATCTTTCATATTGTGTCTTTAGAGGTTAGATTTGTTCATATCAAATCTCTAGATCCGTCTCTAATATAATTAGAGTAATTTAATCTATTAAATCACTTAAATTCAACTTATAGATCATAATAAATCGTAAATGCACAAACAAAATACTAACTGATTGCGGTTCTGGCTTCACAGCCAGAACCCAACTCCGGAACAGACGCACAGAGTGTTGCGCCTCTTCCAGAGGACGCACCTTTTGCTGCACCTGTTCCGGGATGGTTTATGTCTCTGATCTTCTTGATTCCCTCCGACGTAACTTAATTGCCTAATTAATCAACTATTAACTCCTAATATCACCGTTAATATAATAAATCTCATTTGGAATATACGTGGCATGATTAGTATATTTTGATACTCCACGTCAGTTGATTAACGTAAATCGGTAACGCTCGGCTGACTAGAGTTTGACGTTATTGTCGTATGACGGCGGTGATCAACTCATCCCTTTAGGTCACACCTATAGGATGAGACCCAAATAGAATACTAATTATTTGTATACGATACAGTTTAATTAGGGCATTACATATATTTGATATGTACTTTTAGTTACAAGAGTTATTTATTGAAAATTGAGTTAGGAACTCATTCCAATTAAGATTATTAGTCAATTATACGATAACTGACTGAATAAATTTTACGTCTTGGTTTAATACGATTAAATAAGATTTAATTTAGTGATTAATCGTTAATTCATTAAATTAGTTGAGATTATTCATATATTTTGAGGTAGAGGTAATTAGTTAATTATATTTACAAAGAGTTGTAAAATAAATTAACCGGGCATTGTGGGACCCATTATATATTTATATAATGGTATAATATCACTTAAAAGTTAAGTATAGATTATTTATTAATTTGAGTCATAAAATTGTTATATGATCAAATTAACACTTAATTATACAAGATAATTAAGTATATGGTTAATAAGTATTTGTGGGACAAATATCAAAAATCAAAATGGTCCATATTGGACACAAGTGACCGATTGTGTACACATAAAAGACAATGATAATTGTCTTGAGTGACTTGCACATAAACCCACTTGATAATGACATATCCTACAAGCTTTAATCATTGATTTAACTCTACACTCAAGCCATCTTGCATGTGAATAAAACAAGCAAAATTGAGCTCAATTGTAGCTCAAGTGGACCGGCCATCTTGGCCTTCAAATAGAACAAGAGTTGTTCATTTTTTCATCCACTTCATTTTTGTGTTTTATTCTTACTTCTCTTTCTAACTCAACAACTCTCTAAAACTCACATGCAAACTAATATTCATTCCATATTACTAGTGTAGTAATACAATAATATTATTAGTATAATGTCTTATTTATTATCTAGTTAATAATAAGCTAAGATTATTTGGGTTTAATCTTGGGTGCAACAAGAAGGAGACCTTCTACTTTGGAGGTTATTTTATGGAGGATCATCCATTAATTTCATGCTCAAGAACAATAAGAAGGAGTTCTTATTGTGCCTATATTGAACCGAAAATACCCAATGTAAGGATGTTTTCGTCTTATCTTTTCTTTTACGCTTTTATATTTGCATGCATAATAACTAGATCCTAAATCATTAAGTTAATGTAATTTAATGAACTAATTAGAGGAGTCTAATTAGAGGTCTAGGACTTTCAGCATATCCTTTTAGCTTCATGATAGCAACCTTAAAAGCCTTTCTATCTGTGTATCCTTTAAACTCAAAGACTCTTTCTACAGACCTTAACCATTCTAGGAAATCATCAGGGTTCATGCTACCTAGAAAGTCAGGAATCTCTATCTTTATGTCTTTGTCATGATGTCTGAGAAGACTTTGATCCGAGCCATCTGAGTCTGAAACTTCATCTTGTTTTACAGGCTATCTCCTCCTTCCTCCACCATGTGGAAATGGTGCTCCCCTTCCTCGACCTCTGCCTCCCCTCATGTCATTGTTAAGATGACCATGAAGGTGTTCATTAACAAATCTTGTGACTTCCATAACAGTTCTGGTGAGACCTTGAACTGTGGTTTCAAGTCCTGCAATTCTTTCTTCACTCATGGTTGATTTTGTGTTTTTGAATGTAGTTGGGTTAATGAACTCACAAACCAAAGCTTTGATAACCAATTTGAACTGTAATTATTAAGAAAACAAGCTAAACAACACAAGAAAAGCTAAGGTTTACAAACTCTCAAGTTTTGCTCTGTTTTTGCTTGACTGAACACTGAAAGAAAGCTGATAGAACCTTAACCAAAGCACAATACCAATGGTTGAGGGTTGAGACTTGATCCCAGCACACAGCTAAGGGTCTAGGCACACTTCTAAGCACACGGCAAAGGAAGCTTTCTCAAGCACACATCCAAGAGATGATAAACAGAAACAAGGTTTCAGTTTTGTGTTTACTTCAAATCTGCCTTCATTTCATCAGGAATGAGCCTTTTATAGGCAATTAGGTTACATCTCATACGTCCAAATACTCCTAGGGCCACCAAGGGCTTTCATACAAGGGCAAATAAACAACTACATTGCTTACACAACTGAAAATAAAGTAACTAAAACAGAAGAACAACTCTGAAAGGGACAGCTTCCTTGTGGCCTTGATGCTGCTTGTTATATAGTACATAGTGGACTTTTAGCTTGGTGTTTTGGTCCTAAACTGAAGTAGTATTAGTCCCAAAAGCTGAGCATAAAGTCCCTTGAGTCTGCCTGGCCAAAAGAGGAAGCTTAGATAGTGACAGCTGAACTGCTCTTGAAACAGGTTGGAACTGGACTGGTGAACTTGGCTCTTGTTCTGATGAGTGATCCTGGCGTTTTCTGAGGAAGGTTCCCTAGACAAAAAGTTAATAGACCCTCCCTAGGACCAAGTATGATCCTTGGTTTGAAGTTTCTAAGCTTGGAAGTTAAACTTGGACCCTGCCCAAGGTATTGCTGTTGGCTGAGTAAATTGAAGGCTGAAAGGCTTGTCTTGTGTGTCTGGCTCGTGTCTTGGCTTGCCCTGGCTCGTGTCATGGCTATCAATGGCTCGTATTATATCTTGTTTACTTGGTCCTGGACTGTAAAAGGCATTGAGGTAGCTCTTTACATAGGGTGAGGCTGAGCTTGAATTGTGGCTGGACTGATCATAGGTTGGTTGGTCTTGATTCTGAACTTGGCATTGAACTCTTGTTGCAATACCCATCCTGTAGAGTTCATGCTTCAAAGAAACGGGTGCCCTAGCCACCCCCAGCCAGCTCAGAATTTGTTGCATAACCATCCTAGAGTAAGTACAGTTAAAAAACAAATGCTGAACAGTTTTAGAGGGAGCCATACGTAGGCTACATCTGCTCACAATAACATACCCTCGTTTAATCAAGTTATCCTGCGTGGCAAGGCCATTCCAACCAGCAAGAACACTAATAATGTGGTCCCTAGGAACAATGATAGGGTCCAGCAGAGGCTTGACCCATCGAACTTTAAACCCCACAGAAAAGAACATATCATACAGTGTAACAACCCGAAAAGTACCCTATTTTTCTAGTGAAAATATTTTACGGATACTTTTCAGCCTATTTAAGTTTTAAAGTGGAATTTATTGTTTCAAGTCGAATTTTGAATTTCCGAATTCGTATTTGGAATTTCTGCGAGATTCCATGAGAATCCCGTTTTTAAGTCATCTTTGACTTTTATTGACTTTTAAGTCGTCTTTGACTTTTCTTGACTTTTTAAGTCGTCATTGACTTTTCTTGACTTGTAAGTCGTCATTAAATTTTCTTGACTTTTAAGTCATCTTTGACTTTTCTTGACTTTTACGTCGACTTTGACTTTCGTTGACTTTTCCGACTCACCTCGTAAATTGAAAGACCGAAATTTTATTTTGAAAAATAATAAATTTAATTTATTTTTATTAAGATTTATTTGAATTTATGATAATTTAATATAATTATTTTGAATTTATTCGGAAGTAAAGAATAACTTTTACGGTTTAATCCCGAACATCATTTAACTATTCCCGAGTCATCTTAAATCCCGAAACAAACCCGAAACCCGACTTTGGCATGAGTCACACGCCCCATGTCATCTTTTTCCACTCACTTTGGATATTTTCATTCTTTCGATTAAACTAATACGAATATCTAAGATATTTGTAACTTTATCGATCCGTCAACGAAAATTACGCAAATCGTTTACAAAACAGACCCGACTATCACCCTACCACACGGCTCCTTTGCCCTCTAATAGGACTAGATATTTTCCTTTCTTTTGATTACAATAACATAATATCTAATTAATATCTAGATATTTCATTAAACTATTATTAAACCTAATAATATCTAATTAATTACCTTAATATAATGATAAAACCCGAGTCAATCCCGTAACAACAATTTCAAAACCCGACTCCATAATCCTTCTATATGTACACGGCTCACACCACACTTACTCACTAACTATCTTTTCATTTTACACTAAATCAACTTAAGATCTAATTAATACTTTCTTAAATCGTTCTTCATCGTTCTTCGTCGTTCTTCATCGTTCTTCGTCGTTCTTGAGCAAAATCGTCACAAAACCTTCATTTCTTATTCAAATCCGTCCTAAATTATATTTCTAGAATCTCCTCTTCGCTCTCCATCTTCAAGTACGGTTTATTTTCAATTCCGACAAAATCGTTTTCAACACTTTAATTATGGAAAATCAAGTTTTAATTCTAATAATATTATTCTTGTCATTTCTTATAGGGGAAGATTTTGAAGACGAGTTTGGTGACTCGTATATATTAGGAGAAGATTAGTAGACGGATTTTTCTATAGTTCTTATTTTAGGTGCTACTTGATTTTGCTAGCTAAGGTAACGATTCCGAGTTACTCGACGAATTAATGTTACATATCTTTTGTTTTTGGTTCATCTTTTGTTTATGTTCATGTTATAGTTATTTATGATTTTTAACTAGTAACATGATAAGTTGTTATTATATTATGTTGGATGAATTTTTGGCATGTTTAGTGTTCTTGACATATTTGATGATTTGTTCATAATCATGATTTTTGTATGCATGATGGATGAATTGGTTGTTTAATATGGATGCTGTTAATTAAAACATGTTAGAAATAATTTAGAGTTGATGTTGGTGGTGGCCGTAGGGGGCTGTTTTGGTGGCTGGAAAACCGGGCCAAACCAGGCCGGTTCAGGCCGGTTCAGACCCGGTCCAGCCCGGTATGGTTGGTCCGTATTTTGGGTTCTTTGGGTTTTTGTCGATACTTGATTGTTTTGTTGTTGTTTTGACGGGTTTTAAATATGTTAAGCATGCGGGAAATATTAAGAAACGGTTTTTAGTAAAATCGATCAAAAAGCCAAAACAGCCCAAACCAGGCCCGTGGGCCCAGTCCAGGCCCGTGTTATGTCGGCCCAAATCAGCCCATGAGTCCCCTTCCTTGGACTTGTGACGGTTTTAGAGTATTGTTATTTTATCGTGTTTTGTAATATTTAGCAAGTGGGAAATTTTAATAAGTAAATTATTTAATTAAAAGCTTTTCATTATATTATTATTTCTCACATGTTAGAAATTATAATACGAGATTTTAGTTTAATTTGATATCATGTAAGTCAAGCGGGTTTTCGTATGATTTTAATAATTCACATGTTAGAAATAGAATGAAATAACATGAAATGAATGTGATATTCTGATGTTCAAGCCTCGATGGCTAAGACTCTGTTTCTAGCCGGTTTGACCAAACGGGTTTGGTCAAACTACGATCTAGTCAGCCCCGTTTTGACTGATGACCCGTCGCGGGACTCGGGTCGGGGATTTGTCTTCAGGTAAGGTTTTCTTTAATGAATGAATGAATGAGCCTTAGTAGATATGAGGCGATATGATATTTGAATATGATTTATATGCAATTAGTCACATGATAGGAAGTTTTTACCGTGACTGTTTAATTGTATGATATATGTCGTGTTGACTAAGTACCCATAGAGAATTATGAGTATATGGCGTCTTGACCATTCTAATTCTAAATGAGTATCTTGGACCATGACATTGATAGGCCTTACTATCTTTAACGAGCATATGGAGTTTACAGCTTGATAGCTTTTGTGTCACTGGCTTGGGCCTTTTGATACCAAGTCGGGGCATGGCATCCTAAGAGTTCCGCTTTGGGAAGGGAGCCAGCTTAAGTACTAGCCATCTCTGCTTAGGGGGTCGCCTAGCAGAGTTTCTCATGTACGGTTATGTAATGAGACAGGGAATGGGTTAGCTGTTGTCGCTAGGTCTGATCAGTCTAGGACTAGGATGTTTTCCTACCTTGTGGTATAGCCTCGAGGTACAGAAGTCGTCTATTGACTGTCCTGAGAACTTATGCCTGTTTGTAGAAGTATTGGTCTTTCATGTTTGTATGATTCTATGAGTTTTAGAAGGTGAGATGCAAGCCGGCTAAGATTGATAGAGTTTGGATTACCGATTGTTAACTGTTTCACATGATTACGTGTTGATTAGGGTTTGAGTGTATCACGGCCATGTTTCTGAGAGGAAACTCTGAGCTAGCATACCAGCTTCCCTACCTCGAGTTATAGTTTATTATCGGTTTCACATGATAGCTTTCACATGCTAGGTTATTTGTTAGTTATCTGTTTCATAACATTAAAAGCATATCATATATGTTTAAGTTTTGTATTTTCCATATACATTGCTTTTATGTTATTCATGTTTCATTAAATTCGACATTTCGTGGCTGGGAGAACTCGGAGTTACTCCCCACTGACTGTGGCTTCCGTGTTTATATTTAATGCGGTCGAACAGGTGGTGAATGCATATTTGGGGTCTATTGACGAGCTAGCGAGCGAAGTATTTACCTTGGACCTATATTCGGTTCTTAGATTGTATATTATTATACACTTGTTTTATTTCCGTATTTGTACGGGAGATATGTCTCCCGTTTCAGATACTTTTTATTGTATAATATTATTTCCGCGTTTTGTAATGACCCTTTTTATTTATGACACCTTCGTTATGTATTTAAATTATTTTTTTTCTTTCCGCAAATTTGAGGGTGTCACAGTGGAATTTTTACTAAAGATTACCTTGTCATCACCTATCTCTAATGTCAACTTCCCATTCTTGACATCGAAAACTGCACCAGTGGTGTGCAAAAAGGGTCTTCCCAAAATGATTGGGTTTTGAGAGTCCTCGGCCATGTCAAGTACTAGAAAGTCAACGGGAATGAAAAACTTACCAACTTTGACGGGCACATCTTCTAAAACACCCATAGGTTGTTTTAGAGAACGGTCCGCCATTTGCAAAGTAATATTAGTGCATTTCAAAGCACCCATGTTAAGTTTTTCAAACATAGAAAAGGGCATGACACTTACACTAGCACCTAGGTCGCAAAGGGCCTTATCAATGGTATGTGTGCCTATAGTGCAAGGGATGGAGTAACTACCAGGGTCCTTAAGTTTTGGTGGAGACTTATTTTGCAAGAGTGCACTACACTCTTAAGTGAAAGGTACGGTCTTCATCTCATTGAAGGATCTCTTCTTTTTGAGGACTTCCTTCATAAACTGGGAATAAGAAGGAACTTGGCAAAGCAATTCAATGAAAGGAACTGTTGCCTTTAAGTTCTTGACGACGTCAAGGAACTTACCATACTTTGCCTCCTCTTTGTGCTTTGCTAATCTTTCGGGAAATGGGACTTTGATCTTAATAGGAATCTCGGGCTCTTTCCCTTTTGACATGGGCACCTTAGCTTCAACATTAACAACCACGGGCTCGTCATTATGCTTACCACTTCTCGAGGAAATGGCATTTACAGTTTCGTGAGGTTGGTAACATTGTGAAGGTAGCTGCCCTAGTTCTTGGTAGGTATTAGAAGAGGCATATTGGGAAATTTTAGCTTCCAACAATTTGATGGCGGCATTCTTAGCTTGATCGCTCTCTTGGAATTTAGCTATCACGGTGTCTTGCCTTTGAGCCAACTGCAGAAGCATGGCTTCAATTTTACTTACACCATTGTCACTCTGTTGAGATGTAAAGGATTGAAGTTGTTCTAGCTTTTGTGTGCGAAGGGCTACTTGAGTTTGCAAAAGTGTCAAAGTGGGGTCCTCTTGCTTAGATTTCGATGGTATGGAGCGGGAATTTATATATTGAGAATCGTGAATTGCCCTGGATTCAATGGTAGTGTGAGCATTTTCAACATTGATTTGATCAAATCTTCCATTGTTAGCAGAATCCAGGATACGACGGGACTCTATATAACACCCATTATAGAATGTGATGGCAAGGAGCCATTTATCTATCCCATGATGAGGACACTCTCTTTGCAAGTCCTTGTACCTCTCCCAGGCTTCAAATAGGCTCTCATCATCCCCTTGTTGGAAACCAGTGATTTGACTTCTTAACAAAGCGGTCTTTTCTGGAGGAAAGTACTTTTGGTAGAAGGTAAGAGCTAAACTCTCCTAATCGGTTATACCTAACGTAACCTTATCAAGGCTATGTATCCACAACTTTGCCTTACCCCTCAAAGAAAATGAGAAGAGCATCTCTCTAATTTGCCCTTGGGTGACTCCAGTTTGTCTGATAGTGGAGCAATAGTCACAGAAGTTTTGGATGTGGAGGTTGGGATCTTCTATGGCATTGCCACTAAATTGGCTTCTTTCTATAAGGTTAATGAAGGCAGGTTTGATTTCAAAGTTTTCGGCTTCGATTTGGGGCGTAGCAATACCCCTTGGAAGTGTTTCTGCGGTGGGTTTGGAATGGTCTGAAAGTCGAACCATTTTATTTTGTTAATGGAGATGAGAATGGATCTTCTTCTCCTTCGAGATTAGATAAAATATCCGAGTATTTCTCACGAATACGATCTAAACATAAAGTATCAGAAGCTTTTGAGATTTCGTTGAATAGCTTTCGTCTCCTACGCAGAGTTCTTTCTAGATCGGGGTCTAAAGAGATAGGGGTCCCTATTCTAGAAGATCTGGGCATAAGATTGAAAAGATAAGATGAAAAATCAAGAGAGGTCTAAAGGAATTTGGGTTCCTAAAGACTAGATAAAACTAATTGCGATAAAAATCACAAGAAAAAGAAAACTAAACCGTGCTCCTCGGAAACGGCGCCAAAATTTGATCAGGCCTGTCGCGAGCCTGATGCAAAGATAAATTACCCAGACTAGGCTAATAACAAATTAATGTAATTAGGGAAGTAAGGGTCGATCCTCAGGGAGATGGTGTTTCCTATGGATTGTGAATCGTCTCACAATTGAGTTTTATCTAATGATTCTCTGGGTTTTGGATTTTGTGATGTCTAAACTAACGAAAGGCATAAATAAAAACAAAATAAAAACAAACTGAAATGAAAACGATAAAGCAAATGATAAATTAACAATAATGAGAAGCATCTAGGGAACTAGGTTCACACATGTAGTTTGACATATTGATGAAATTGGATTTGGGATATGCAAATAATTCATTGAGCGTTCGTAAGAATGGTGTGTTCATTACAATCATAGATCAGATGGTCTAGCAGGCTTTTTATGCGATTTACTAGGTCTTAATCCACTATGTCATGCTTTGTCTATTCAATTCGCGTATGTCTACCTTGGAAAAGAATTCCATACTAGTCAATGATTTCCGGCCAGAAATTGTTAACTATCGTTACAATCCAAACATGCATAGACACAACGTTTTAAAGGCACAATTTCTTTATCCAATTAACATCTTTTAATCAATCTAACATGGCTACCCTACACCCTAGAAAGGTGACTACTTACTCATGATAATGTTTAAATCTAAGATGATATTAACAATGAAAACTAGGATTGACATGTTTTTTTGATTTTGACTCTTTATATGGCGATAATAACGACGCTAATTGACAATCTAGGAAATGAAACAACAATTATAACGGTACTAAAATGAATCTAAGACAATATGTAAAGCGAATAACAATCAAATGGAAAACAATAAGAACTTTAAACAAGAGATAAAACAGAAATACCTATATGACGATCAATGACGATAACGATAACAATAATAGAAAATCCTTGCACATAATAAACGATCCACCAATTACAACGCTTGAACCACACAAAGGAGATTACAAGGATGAAATTCTTATTGATCTAAGCTAATGTTTGGATATGAAAAAGGACAGAAATAAACTAAGAACTAAAGACTAAAGTGGAAGAAAATGACAGAAGAGAGACTAGTTCTCCCTTCCTCCTAATCTAAAGAGAAATGTAAGAAGAGAAGAGAAGTATGAGAAGAAGATTGTTGTGTTAGATGAGGGCTAGAGCATCTATTTATAGTATTAGGGTTTCGTGGAGAAGAGGTCGGGCATTAAACACATAGGACAAAAGTAGGAAGAAGACGCCGTTTTCTCGAAGCAGCACACTTACCCGATCGGGTACACACTTACCCGATCGGGTATGTGGTCTTCTGGAAGCTCTTGACTATCGTTTCATCTTCCTTTGCTTTGACTTGACTTCCAACATCCCCCTTGACCTCTTGAGTCGGGTTTGTTGATAGAGTTTGAAGTAAAGTGACGATTGCTTCCGCCTAATTGATTGATCTTCCGACAACTACGAAACTGTCTTAATTTCTTCTCTATTTCGAATTAGTGAACCTTCTTGAAATGCTTTTCACTTAGTCAAGCTTGCTTCTTCGAATCGTCGGGTTCTAGGCAAATGCTCGGGAATATAGAAAAAGGGCGTAGAAACGTCACTTTCCCTACAAAACATGTTAGAACATAGGAATTCGCCTAGAAGACGATATTAGCTCATAAAGTGGCTTAACAAAGCACAAATGACATACAAAACCGAGCTAAATTGGGGGTTAAAATCATACAAATATTCACTTATCAGAGATAGAAAACGATAAGAAATCTCAAGGAGAACACGGGAATAAATAAGGCACGAGATTACAAGAGAGGAGCGCTGAAAAATAACGAGGTCAAGAAAGAGACAAAGCAGATAGTAGAGGTATGAATATATCCGAGTAAGAAATAAGATACGAGCATGCGATTTCTTAAAGATCAATCTTGACAAAAACATTCAAGAATGGAAATGAAAAGGGATGATGGCACGAGTACAGCTTTAAGGATTAATCCACAAAATTTCTCCTTTCAGACTTAGGGTGATAGTAAAGCAACTCATCCCAATAACAAAGGTCTCTTACAAGGGACCCTCGTACCACAAATTATCAAAGTAAGGTACACCTAGATTTAACAATCGATTACAACCCAATTCATCCACCCTTTCATATAGCACGGAATCCCAATTGCGGAATTGCAACTCAAGTATAGTAACATTCTCTAAATTCCAAAATCTGACACATTCCCAAAGGTTTCAAAAGGCCGAAGAACCAATAAGGAATGCTCCATACTAATCTCTTTTCAACTCCTACGGCCACAAGGTAGAACACCGAACAAAACGTCATTAACAACATCATATAGCCCACGAGTTCATTATTAACAAAGTACAACCTAAAGTCAAACATCATCATTAACGCCTCAAGGTATTTCCATCATAGCTCACATCATCGAATCTCGCTCATATCTATAATCCTCAAGTAATATGGTTCAACTTACCGAAACATTACTACTTCAAACGAGTCTCCGATACCATAAGATAAGATCATATCTTTAAATCCAAGAACTATAGCCAAATGCTTTTCCACCAAGCCTATACTCACAAACACACCATAGGAAACCACAAGACGTCACTTAACCTCAAAAGTATTTTACACCTCAAGGTATCATCCAAATATTCTCACTTAGAACAACTAGCTCCAATTTAGATATGATCCTCAAGAAACTCTAATATTACTAAACTCCTAAGCTCAAAAGATTAAATCACTAATGGGTTAAGAAGTCCTAGCCAACTCATTCAACCTTACACCATCAAATACCATGAACTATCTACACATTAGTCATGGCAAGCATCAAGCATTAAAATCTTCAAACTTATCTTACTACCCTTCCTTAGAGTTACAACCAATCATCAATATAGGGTGAATTTAGATCTACACCATTTTCCTCAAATCACAAATTCATTCCAACAACACTAATATTCCACAAAATTTCAAGTTCTTCCGACCAAGTATAATATACCACAAACAAATGGGTATGACATCCATAAAAATGTTACATGAGGAAGGTAAGGATACCAATGGTAAGATGGAGGAAACTATCAAGAGTAATTTTCAAGAGTCAACCAAGTTGGAAGAGAAAGAAGCACTTATATAGAAGGAAGAGAGCATGATACATTAAGGACGAGAGAAAACATCGATGAGGAAGAAATACACTTCAATTAGGCTTGTCAATCTTCAATCTTCGGTAGAGGATACTTCTTCTAGGTAACACATGATCCACCTTAAGACGGTAGATACAACAAACATAACATCACTCAACACAATCAACAAACAAGTTAGAACCTAACAAACATCAGGTACACCAAAGACTACCACCTTAGGTCCTTAAGTCTACCCATCTCTCATTTATTATTTCAAGGTCAAGTAGTTTAAGTTAGGGTTCACGTGTGTGCGTCGGGAACGATCAAAGCTCTGATACCAACTGTGACAACCCTCGCGAATGCGGAAATATAAAACATACAAGCATGTGAAATATTATGCGGAAATACGGTATTTTAAAAACCTTTAAACATGCAAGATATATAACACGAGGTGTGTCAAAATGTTACAAACTGAATATGTAAATACAACCAAGAGACGGGGTCTCTTAAATGTTAGCAAAGAACAAGTGTTTAACAAAACTAGCTACTATCGTCTAGAGGTGAAACTTCCAGGGACAACGCCCGCGAGCTCACACCCGAACCCCAAAATATCATATCCAAAAAGTCATCCATTGCAAGCAACCTGTTCATCCATGAAAAACATGAATGCCACAGTCAGTGGGGAGTAACTCCGGGTTCTCCCAGCCATATCACATTAAACGTACATCCAAGGAAATACAAAAGTAAAATCATGCATATATAGATATACATGTGGGATACGATAAGGATAGATAGGCAATACGAGATATAATGATAAGTGCATATGGTATCCAAATCCGAATCCCCATCATGTGATACAAAGACTCGGGGAAAACACTCTTAGGCAACCGAATACGCTCACTAGGGCTTACATCTCACCGTTAGCGGTATAAGTTTGATAAGATTGAGACTCGACAAACAAACCATGCCAAGTCATGGAATGACCATGAATAATCCATCATGTAATCACCCATCCACACATAACAATACAATGACGATGCCCAATCATGCAATGACCATGAATAAAATCATGAAATCACGCATTCAAGAACAACGACACAAAGACGACATCTCTTACGGTAAATGAAACGCACTAGCACCGTGTACATGGCAAGTATGATTAACAGGCATCCAAGGGAGAAAAACATTCCCTGAACGCATACACGATTCAATCCATTTCGTATATGTAGACTAATTTCCCTTCCTCCTGGTAGCACGACGATAATAATACGGTCCTAGTCTAAACCTGGCCAGATTCTCGGAATAAACGTTTTCCGATTCGACATGCGATGACATTTCGCATCCAAGACTCGGTCTTACAAAGACGCCGAGTACCCCAAATTCGTTAGATCAATTCACGAAAAGAGGAGGAAAAGAGCTCAAAAGGCCTCATAACAAGCGGTACGCTACATGCAAATAACACCCCCTCGCAAGTACACAACATTTGACGGCCGGGTCGAACAACGCATAGCGTTCAACTCCCAACAACGTCGTCGTATGCCCACTAACACATGCAATTAAGCAGTAGGATACCTCTCCGTTCCGACATTCCAACCTTACGAACGGGAAGGTAGCCAAGGGAATGAGAGTACAAAGCACAAGACAAAACAGTGCTCAAACCGTAACATTTGTAAAAACCGACTCAAAGTGGGAACATACCAAAAACCGTCATAAAACATGAGAATAGGGAATCATATATGTTCAAATATGATAAACATGAGTCAATGCATGATACATAAGCATTAGAACAAGATTGTGAAGCATAATGAATAAAAACATTGATCACCTCTCCAAAACAACGTTGTTTGGAAACCAACGAAAACAAAGGTCCACTTCAAACGGTCATAACTAGAGTTATAGACATGGGAATGCAGAAATTCCAAGTGGCGGTGATAGCTTATCCTCTTACGTTTCGAACGAGATGTCACACGCCCAAAACAAGCAAGTAACGAAGGAGATATGATCATTTTACGAAAAGGGGTCAGTGCAGGAAAAATTCTGTTGGCAGCGTATGACGCAGCCTGCGTCACCACGACGCAGCCTGCGTCCAACGACGCAGCCTGCGTCCTACGACGCAGCCAGCGTCCCATGACGCAGCCTGCGTCCCACACGGGATTCAGGAACGATCAAAACCAACATGTTATCAACAACAAAAATCCTCATTTATCATCACAAACCATAAATTCTCATATCAATTTACAACTAACAACAACCAACAACAACAACACACGTCCTAAGCATACTAACCATAATCTAAATACGATTACTAGCCTAGAAAACACATAAAACACGTAAATGATATCGAGTAACCCTTCACCGTTACCTTTTCTCGTCTTTAAACGGTTTCTAAACCTTCCTAGTCTCCACCTACATACAATTAGAATAATAAAGAGAATATCATTCACCTTGAGAAAGACGGATAATTTAAAAAGCGAGAAAGACGGTAATTTTATTACCAATACGGATAGAGGAAGCTAAGAGGGGAAGGATAAGACGAACTTACGTGAATTTGAGCGAGAAATGAACGAACTATGACGAATCTAATGTTGGATGAAAATGGAGGCAAGGTTTTGGTTGCTTAAGGAAGAAGAAATGATTTTGGTTTGTGTTGAAATGAATTAGGTTAAGGTTAGGAGGGAGTATAAGTAAAGGGTGAGTCGGAAAAGTCAACGAAAGTCAAAGGCGGCTCAAAAGTCAAGAAAAGTCAAACTCGCCTTAAGACGGGATTCTCATGGAAT
Source organism: Heliosperma pusillum (assembly GCA_022085475.1). Lineage (NCBI taxonomy): Eukaryota > Viridiplantae > Streptophyta > Magnoliopsida > Caryophyllales > Caryophyllaceae > Heliosperma > Heliosperma pusillum. Next base: position 43,436 of record JAIUZE010046241.1, read on the forward strand.
TTCGCGGAAATTCCAAATACGAACTCGGAAATTGTAAATTCGACTCGAAAAATTAAATTTACGATTAAAACTAAAATTCGCTGAAAAGTGTCCGAAAAATATTTTTACTAGAAAAATAGGGTACATTTCCGGGTGTTACATACACTTTTACGGCTTGAAGTTACACTTTTATGGCTTGAAGTTACACTCTTACGGCTTGAAATTACACTTTTAAAGAGTCAAGTTACTCTATTAAAAACTGAAGTTTCACTAGTAAGGACTAAAGTTACCTAAAGTTGTCTTAAAGTTACATGAATTAAAATTAAAATGTTCCATATAAATCACTGAAAATACCCAAAAAATGACTAAAGTTACTTAAACATGTCTTAAAGTTACACATAAATGTCTGTAATTTAAAGTTATATAAATAAGGGTTGAAGTTACGTAATAACAGAAGTTACACTTATAAAAAAGTTAAAATCACATAAATTTGTATTAAATTTACATAAATTTAAATTTATATAGTCGAAAGTCGAAACCACATTTCGTTTGGAGTTAAAAAAATAATAGTTGAAGTTACGCTCGTAATTACTGAAGTAACTTGTCTTAAAGTTACATACATTCAAATTTATATATTTGAAATAACATTTTAGTTTAAAGTTACACAAATAAAATTTGAAGTTACACTCGTATTGACTGAAGTTACACTCCAAAATCACATAAATTTGTCTTGAATTTCACAAATTCAAATTTATGTAGTCGAAATCAAATTTTAGTTTGAAGTTACAAAAATAATGGTGGAATTGACACTCGTAATGACTGAAGTTACACTCATAAAAAGGCTAAAATCACATAAATTTGTCTTGAAGTTTCATAAATTCAAATTTCTGTAGTCGAAATCACATTTTAGTTTGAAGTTACAAATATTATGGTTGAAGTTAAACTCGTAATAACTGAAGTTACACTCATAAAAAACTGAAGTTACAAAAACCTGTATTGAAATCATTTTCTAGTATAAAGGGACACTAATAAGGTGATGTGTAGGGAGAATTACTCATTTTGGTTCTAATCTTGTCCCTTCATTTTCTTCTCCTCTTGTCCATTCATTCTTGTACCAAACTCATCCCTCCATCTATTTATAATGTTGTCCATCTATCTCCTCCATTTAAAGGCCAAGATGAGGACTCATGGACTAAAAAAAAGGGTGGATTCTAGTATATATATAGGTTCTTGTGAGTCCACCCTTTTTTTTGAGTCCATGAGTCCTCATCCTAGCCTTTAGATGAGGGAGATGAATACATGAGATTGTAGAGACAAAAACACACTTAACAATAATTAATTACATATGCACTAATTAATTGACTTTCTCTTTCTAGCCTTTAGTTCATCACTTTTGAGCACTTTTAAGTATCTGAGATTTATGAGTGTAACTTCAGTCCCTATTTATGTAACTTCAAATTAAAATGTGATTTCGACTATATAAATTTGAATTTATGTAACTTCAACACAAGTTTATGTGATTTTTGCCTTTTTTTGAGTATAATTTCAGTCATTACGAGTGTAACTTCAACCTATATTTGCGTAATTTCAAACTAAAATTGGTCAAAGAGATATTAAAATTGGTCAAAACAATGTAAATGTTACATAGATAATCATGTTACATACACATGAACGGATATCATTATACATATATAAAATTGGTCAAAGAGATATTAATTTTGCAAAATCATTACTTTGTCCATGATCCAATTAGTTAATGAATATAATATTAATCGCTACAAAAACAATCCCGAATATAGTTTCACTGGTTATTGATAATAATATGACACCACAATAATAAAACATTGCCAAATGTCCACTAAAGCGATATAACCGGCATCAATATGTAAACTTTTTCCTAATTACCAAGAATCAAAGATGGACAACTAGAGCATAATAATACTACTAAGTTCAATTGATTAAAATATTTTTAGTTAAAATGTCCGACTAGTATGCTCAAGTAACAAAATTAAGTTACAGACCATATAAGACAAATAGTTGATGATTCATTCAAAATATGAAATATACGCATGTTATGTTATATATTTAATGATTTCAAACTTGATCATATATAATAATATGCGTGATCGGTAATCTAATTTACCACGGAGTAATTAAAATTCCAACAAATAGTATTCCGTCATCCTATCTACTTAATTACTATACTGAGTTGCGGAAAAATAAAAAGATAATGTATATGACATGTGGAATAACCACTATATTACAAAAAAAACCACCATATTAAAGTGTTAACAATGCAAACAATATCACGGATATGGAAGAGTAGCATTAGAAAGTACACAATGCAAACAATATCACGGATATGGGAGAGTAGCATTAAAAAGTATTTTAAATCATTAACAGATATTACTTTCACCTTCATCAAATAATTAAGCTTAAAATTATATCTGATAAAATAATATAACGAACATCATTGATATGTCAAGATACAACACGCATAGACGCATAGACAATACATATGAACTCGTACCTTATAATATAGTTGGGTTATGATTATGGCCAATTAAAATCAATGCTTAAAAATATTACATGCAATACCACAATATGTATAATTTAAGACATGTTATTCCACAATAAAAATATGCGAAACATTTATGTATATAACGAATTACTAAAATAGACTTTTATAAGTAAAATAGATCCTAAGACTCTTAGAACAAATGGCACGCGCGAACTATAAGGTTACGATGGTCTAAACTACTTTAAAATGAACAAAACTCAATCAAGGATTTACGACAATTGTCTAAAGTATCAAATATAGTTTCACTTATTACAAGAACACAAATAATGCCTACTTTTGTTACAATAGTTAAAAACACATGTAAAGGCTAAATTTTGGCGACAAAGTTTTGACTTTTAATAGTAGCATAATATGCAGAGGTGTGAATCCAAATGAAGTGATGTTATCTTATCAAAGCACATGATTAAATTTAAACAGATAGGTAATAACGAAAGAATGATGATACTTAATAGTCACAAAACTAAAACACTAAAAACTCCATACTATATGATACTATATGATCGAAGAAATTACCTACGTAATCAATTGAGTCATAATGATACGAATTAGCAAACAATAAGTTATAACAACTGCAAATCCCAAGTTTACATATGAATGCAAAAAAATGACTAAGGATAGAATAATAATTCATACTCATAGTATATTTAATTAGTTTTTCAAATTAGGACATAGTGAAATAATATACATATTGCTAAATTTCAGTTTGATTAGCATCAATAAAGACTAATTATAACATGTTCTCATATAATAAGAGCAATATATTATTATGCAATATCCACATTTAATTTGAAAGAAATTACTTAATGGTCACAAAACTAATACGAAAGTACGTAGAGTGACTTGAAGATTAAAATCGTAGGATTTATAAAGAGAATTGAATATAAGAAAATAAAACTCAATAATTCTTCTATAATCAAGCCATTAGCAAGAGTGGATAGATCATGCTGATAACGTGATATAAAATATAAAGAAGTAAGTGAGATATGGTGGAAAGATGTGTATTTCTCATTAGCATAAAGGGGTATATATATACATGAAGATAAATGGGAGGTATGTGCTCGGAAAGTAGAAGGACAAGTATAGAAACATCCTACATTGAGAGACATTTAAAGACATTCATAATACTTGTGACTTATAGGCATCCACACAATAAGTTTCACAATAAATATCCATTAATATGGGTTTACATATTGAAATTAGTATTAGTGTCTCCTATTTATGGTATTGAATTAATATATGACATATCTATATATATATATATATATATATATCTATATATATACTATATCTATACTATATATATATATATATATATATAATTGGGTTCAAATGAGTCTCCTCCTTCATTTTGAGTCCTTGAGTCCTAATCCAAGCCATTGGATCAAGAGGATGAAAGGCTAGGATTAAATCAAAATGAAATGCCAAGATTGTGAGACACACACAATCTAATTTCTTCAAACCCTACTACAAATACCTTTTACTCACTTCATGATTATACGATTGATTATTTGTGATCGTTGGATGACTTGACGTGGTTTATATGTCGAGTCTCAATCTTATTAAGTATATGCCGCTAACGGTGAGATGCAAACCCTAGGGAGTATATAGTTGCATAAGAGTGTCTTCCCCGAGTCTATTTCTAATCTAATGCGTACAGCTCATATGTCGAGTTCTATCTTATCAAGTATATGCCGCTAACGGTGAGATGCAAGCCCTAGTGAGTGTATGGTTGCTTAAGAGTGTCTTCCCCGAGTCTATCTATAATATGATGGTTACGGTTTTGTACTTCATGCACCGATATCTTTATATATATGAAATTGCCTATTTATCCTTCTTGTATTTCACATGTATATTTATATATGCATGCTTCTACTTATGTATTTTCGTTTAAGTTCGTTATTTGTGATATGGCTGGGAGAACCCGGAGTTACTCCCAACTGACTGTGGCGTTCATGTTTTTCATGGATGAACATGTTGCTTGCTTGGATGGATTTTGCTTGTTGTATTTTAGGTTCAGGTGTGAGCTAGCGGGCGTTGGTCTTGACGAATCACCCCTAGACGTTTATTAGCTAGTTGCTAAACAACTTTGATATTTGATAACATTTTGAGAGATTTCGTCTCTTTGTAGTATATTCTATTTTAGTTTGTATTTATTTGACATTCCTCGTATCTTTATCTTAGCATGTAAAAAGTTTTAAAAACACCGTATCTTCCACTATATAAATCACATGCTTGTTATGTTTTATTTCCGCATTCGCGAGGGTTGTCACAGCGTCGCTGGTGGTGGCGGTCTGGCCGAGAAGAGGAGAAGAGGGAGGCGGTGGCATAGGCGGAGAAGGAGAAGGAAAGGGGAAGCGGACGAGTGTGTAGGTGGTGTTGGGTGGTGGGTTTGGAGGTCCGAAAAGCCATTCAAGTCTAGAATAAAACTAAACTTTTTTTTTTTTCAAATCTCGTTTTTCCAGATCTGTGGTTATTATTTAGTTTTTTCAAATCTCTTTTTTTATGTTAGTGTGTTGGCGGTATTTGGTGGAGGCAATGGTTGTGGTTGATTTTTTTTGTTATTGTTGTTGATTTATATTATATTTACTTTCTAGATCTTTTTTTTTTTTTAACTTTTTCAAATTTAGTTTTTATTTATATTTTTACTCAATCTACCATTTCAGATTTCATATGTTTATTTAATTTAGATCTTGTTTTCTAGATCTGCTTTGTTTTTTTTTTTCCAGATTTACTTTCTTTTTTTTAGATCTCTTTTTTATTTTTAAAATTTCTTATGTTTTTCTATTTTTATTTTCTCTTTGGTTTTTATTTTTTAGTCCTCGTTTTTTTTTGTTGGTGTTTGTTGAATTTTTTTCCCATATCTAATGTTACACCATTATGAATTAAAGTTACACAAATATGGACTAAAGTTACACAATTATGGACTAAAGTTCTACCATTTAAGAGTATTATAATAAAAGTTATATAGGGAATGACTGAATTTACACTACTAAGGACTAGAGTTGCACTATTAAAGATTAAAGTTACACTAGAAAAGATTAAAACCTAAACAAGACTTAAAATTCAAATAATATTAAATCACCTTTTAGTATAAAGTTACGCAATAAATAATTAAAGTTATACAAATAATAATTGAAGTTTCACTAATAAAGATTAAAGTTATACTCATAAAAATGCTAAAATTAAATCACATTTTGAGTTAACGTTTTATAAATAAAGGTTAAAGTTTCACTTGTTAACACTAAACTTACTTTTACAAAAATGATAAAATCACATAAACTTATCTTAAAGTTGGATAAAATGAAATTTATATAGTCGAAATCACATTTTGGTATAAAGTTACTCCAATAATAATTGATAGTTCATTTGTAATGACTAAAGTTGTACTCATAAAGAGGCTAAAGTCACATAAACTTGTCATAAAATGATAAATTAAAATTTATATAGTCGAAATCACATATTGGTGTAAAGTTACACAAATATTGGTTGAAGTTACATTAGTAATGACTGAAGTTATACTCATAAAAAGGATAAAATCACATAAACTTGTCTTAAAGTTACTTAAATTCAAATTTATATAGTCGAAATCACATTTTAATTTGAAATTATTAAAAAAAATGATTGAAGTTATACTCGTAATGACTGAAGTTAAACTCATAAAAGTTAAAGTTACAAAAATTTGTCTCAAAATCATATTCTAATATAAAAGTACACTATCAAAGTTTCACTCATTTTGGTGTAATCTTGTCCCTCCATCTTGTTCTCATCTTGTCCATTCATTCTTGTTTTAATCTTATCCATCCATCTTGCTCTAATCTTGTCCTTTTATCCTCTTCATCTAAAGATCAAGATAAGGACTCAAGGACTCAAAAAATATAGTGGACTCATTAGAACTTTGTTGGACCAATTTCATAATTTTGATAATGACATGTGTTTACGTAATAATATGTGTTACTCGATATATCATATGCTTGTAATTGTGTGCTTTAGTCTTATTATAGCTAGCAACAATTATGAGAAGAAAGATCAAAGTTAGGCATAACTTTGATAAAGTCTGTGAGACAAAGTTATTACAACTTCAGGAATAACTTTGGAAGTGAACATGAAAGTTATAGCTAACCAGGCATAACTTTTTAAAGAAAATCGCTTCAACAAGACTACATCAAACTACACAAGACTCGAGATGGAGGGTCTTGTGATCAAGATGAAGAGATGATTCTTATACTGAAGATCTTTGTGAAGATTAGATAGTATAGGTCGTCATTCGGTAACTATTCCATTCGAGAGATTTTATGTTCAAAAGTTATAGCTTTAGTCTATGACTTTGGATGATAAAATATTGATGCATGATTTTGGAAATAAAATGTTTTGAAATGTTTTCAAAAGTGAAAGAGTTTTATTTTAATATTTATCAATTATTTTAATAGGGAATATATTTATGAGATTCTATTGGTTAGTAATACAACTTATGGGTTGTCATGCTACCTAGGGTTTCTAATATATTCTATCTCAATTTGTTGTTAACCTAATTAGCCCACCTAGTGTTTGAGCCACCTAGGGTTTCGTGAAACCTAGTGTTTGTGCCACCTAGGGATGCGTGCCTCCTATGGTTTCGTGAGCTAGGGATTTTGCCCTCCTTAGGTTGTTTCCCTTGTTTACCTAATCTAGGATTCTACTATATCTTTACAACAGTATTTTGAGATACTAAGATAAATATATTTCTATAAGATAAACCAAATAATTTTTTGAGATATAGATATTTCTAAAAGATAAGCAAATATTATTTTATGGTATTAAAGATAAATATCTTAAATATTATGCTAGGTTTTAGATCTACTATGATTCTACTACTATAAATACTCCTTCATATTTTATTCTTAAAACACACGAAATACACTAAAATCACACGGCACATCTATCTACTAGTGTTGATTTTCCAAAATCGTTTTAAAGCAAACCTTTGAGCAAATATTTATTATTTTTAGAGTTTGTTTTTCAAAAGAATCGTGCATCAATTATTATCAATCGCTTGAATGAAATACGTTATTGGATAATAGTACATCATTATAAGCTTACAATTCTTTAACGGGAATTTGTGTGAGTTATATTGTACTTTCTTATTAGCGTAAGATAGTATAGAGTATTTAGCGATACTCACCTTGAGTTATAATCATAGTGTTTATTATACGAGTGGGTTGATCTTTTTTGTAATCCGTAGAAAGGTACTAAAAACTATTAATCGAGAATAGTGGACGTAGGTTTCAACGTGTGAAACTGAACCACTTCAAAAATCGTGTGCCTCTCTCTTTTCTCTTTACTTTTCGTTACTTCGTTACTTGTGCTTACTTTGATTAATTAATTAGTTGATTTTAATTCATAAGATCAAATAATTAATCACATATCATATAAATCGAAAAAGTGGGGCTAGTTTTTAATACTCAATTCACCCCCCCTCTTTCGTATTCGATCAACAGACTCTACACATTGAGTATGACGAGTCGGTACCAAGGCAATCCAGGTGAAACACACTGGATGGCTGTTAAAAACATCCTTAAGTACTTACGAAGGACTAAGGATTGGGTATTGACTTATGGAGGAGATACTAAGCTATGCACAATCGGTTACGCGGATGCTAGTTTCCAAACGGATCGAGATGACTCGAAATCTTAGTCTGGATTCGTCTTTACTCTTAATGGCGCTGCGGTCAGTTGGAAAAGTTCCAAACAAAGTGTTATAGCAGATTCTACAACTGAGTCCGAGTACTATGCCGCTTCGGAAGCTACAAAGGAAGCTATATGGATGCATCAGTTCTTACAAGGACTAACCGTAGTTCCTAGTTCGAATGACCCAATCACCATCTATTGTGATAATAGAGGTGCCATCTTCCAAGCTAAGGAGCCTAAGTCTAACAACAAGTCTAGACATGTACTTCGGAAGGCTCACATGATCCGAGATTACGTGGAGCAAAAGGAGATAGTGATAGACAAGATTGCTTCGGATGACAACATTGCGGACCCTCTCACTAAACCGTTGAAATATGATAAGCATGAAGGGCACATTATTTCCATGGGAATTAAACGTGTTCCTGAGTTGTAGTAGTTGTTTATATGGATTAGATAAATGTATCTTTTTCATATACTATTCATAACATCATCGTATTGTTTCATATTTTGTTTTTCATGTGGATTGTACGACAACATTGAACGCCACAACGTGAACTGAATTACATTATATTTGTTTTGGTCCGTAATCGCCCACATGAGCTGATAACTCTGGCAATTATATTGTGAAGTTGATTGATGGTGGGTTCAACGAGCCATAAGTCAAACGGTTGACTGATCAATCACAGATACGAGTTATAAAGATACCTCGTAGGACATCGTGACAACGTTATGGAGTCCTAAATGTTTAAGAACATTCGGTGCCAGGTCGTGGATTGGACGTCCATAGTGTTCCTAGAGTCGATTCTTTTGACTATCGATTGTCTCTTGAGATTAAGGCAGTTTTTGGGTGACTTTAGTTTCTTTCTCATGGTCGACCGTAACAGGAGGCTAAACAGATTTTTACTAGGTCATTTCATACTGTTCTTGTATCTGCAGGATTCGAGTTGAAGAAAATATCCAACCTTTATCAGGTTTTTTTATTTCTCAAGGCCACTCAAGGAGTTGTAACTGAAATGCATAGCCATGCTCGAATAATGATTCGTTTATCAGTTAAGTTGCTCTCTAGTCGGGAAAACCACTCTTGATATTGATCACTTGTAAAATACGACCTTTGTGAATACGGACTTTGCAAATTGTTTTACATTGAGTGGGAGAAATTTTGGATATGAGAATCGGTTATCGCTCATACACTTGTAAGTACAAGTGGCAGATTGTTGGAGCTAGTGTCCTCCACAGTTAGTGTGATAACGTGTATAAAACTCTTATAGGTTCACAGGGTATACTTAGTATTCTTATCAGTTGATTAACGTTTATCGATAACGGTTGGCTTGCTAGAAGTATGACTTTATTGTCATTTTAATGGCGGTGATCAACTGGTCCCTAAAAGTCACACCTAAAGGATGTGTTTGAGAGATATGATTATATGAAAAATATAATCATATTGATGCCTTATATGACTAAAAGGTTAGTCGATGTATATGACTAAAATGTTAGTCAATGTAATGATGATACGATTATTTAATACGATTAAATAATACTAGCTGAGACGAATTAAATGTTAATTCGTAATTGAATATAAACTGTTATATCTAATTGATGTATATAATGTAATTATTTAATACGATTAAACAATTTAAGCTAAAACGAATTAAATGTTAATTCGTAATTAAATATAAACTGTTATATTTAATTAGCAAATTATAAATATACGATATTTATAGTTGACGTATATATTATACGATATTGTCATAATAAATGATGTCGACTTATTAATATGTGACAACATAAATGACAATAATAATACATACACATATTATACATTAAATAAAATAAGAAGGAAGACTCCTATCTTGACTTCACTACCTAATACTAGTAGAAGAAAAAGAGGAAGACTCCTCCCTCTACTAGACTTTTACTTGGACGGTCCCAAGGAGGGTAGAGGAGAGTTTTATATAAACTCTTCTTCTCTACATGATCATCATATAATTTATCACAATAACTTTCACTAAAATTAGCAGTAATTTTTGGTGTTCATTCTAGCACAAGCAAAGGCATTTCTCAGAGCATCTTGGGTGCAACAATTAGGAGAATATCATCTTCATATTTGTTCTTAGGCCATATTTCTAGGACCAAAAGGTTAATTCTAATCTTTATGCATTTCGTTTATGACTCGTATTTCATATATTATAATTTCGTTATAATCCTTAAATTTCATGTATGAAATATACCGATATTTCCCACACTTGCAGCGAGAATTTCAAGTTGGTGATAAAGTATTATTATTTAACTCTCGATTGCGTTTGTTTCCAGGTAAGCTCAAGTCTAGATGGTCAGGACCGTTCACAATTACAGAGGAGAACAAAATTGGGTCTGTTACACTGCAAACCGACAAGAGAGAAACTTTCAAATTAAACGGTCAACGTTTGAAAATTTACTATGAAGGAGCGTTCGTTGGAGTGATAGAGGCCGTTGTCCTCTTCACTATCTCTTATTCTCTCATTTGATGAGCTAACACGGTCGTGCGGGACCGCTATAAACCAGCGCTAGCGGGAGGCAGCCCAGATTTTATTGTATTTAATTTGAATATTTTAGGATTTTATTTGCGTATTAGTTAGTTAATTTAATTTAATTTCCGTCTTTTAGTACATTTACATAGCTTATAAGAGCGAAAAGGGAGTCAATTTAACGTCTTTTATGAGTCAAATTGCAGATAAAGGCGATTTTTTAGGATTACATACGAGTAGGAGAAGAGGAGAGCTGGTCTTAAGATCACTCGATCGAGTAAGCCAAAAACTCGATGGAGTGACTTTTGGACGGAAATTGAAATTCTTATGCCGTAGGTAAACAAGCCCGTCTTTTGAACGCTCGATTGAGTTTTCCTATACTCGATCGAGTGTTTGGGTACTCGATCGAGTATCCGAAAAACTCGATCGAGTCGCCTAGTTCAGCTGATTTTGGATTACTTACTCTTCGTTTCCCCAATTTACTCATAACCTAATTTCTATTTCTCTCTCTTGTTCTTCCCAGTTTCCTCAAACAAAATCCCCAAATACCCACTTAACATCCACTATAATCTAATTACTCACTTGCAATCATCTTCTCACTCATAATAATTCACTTCATTGTTGTTAATTTGTAGGAATCAAGTCAATTTCACTTAAATTTTCAGATTTTCGGCTTACCTAGGGTTTAAGTCGAAAACTTTATTTTTGTGCTTAAATCTTGTTTTCTTTGCTTTTAAATTTTTTTTCTTCATATATTCACTATTTCCTATCTTATTAGTTGATAAAACATTGATTTTTAAGCTTGGTTTTGAGATTTTCGAGTGGGGTTGTTCCAATAGTCGAAATCACCATTGTTGTTGCTCGTTTTTTTTGCTCTTTTGTTATTGTTTGATGGGTTTTGTTGAGTATGGAAGGAGGGTTTAGGACTAGCAATAGACAAAGAGAACAATCAAGTACTTCCGCTTCAATGCCGTGAGTTATTCTGAATGTTGAACAACTCGCTACACCACAAATTGACCTGATTCCAACTTACCATTGAGTCTCTTTCCGGGACCAAGCTCAATGGGATGAATTTGTCCGCTTATGGCTCAAACAATGAATTCTACAAGGTGCGTAAATATGACGGTTCTTGACGCCTTGGGAATCCGAGGTACTCTCACCGCTATTTCTACACATCTTGGTTTACAAGGCATATTCACTATTTTTGAGCTTTCTTATCGACCCCTCACATTAGAATTTTTGAGTTCATTTGTTTACAATGGTGCTAGGCATAGGATACGTTTTCGATTAATGAACCGAGAATTTAGTTTAACCTTGAATGAATTTGCTGGGTATTTCGGTCTTAGGCCTCATGGTGAAGACGAATTGTTTCGTTTGCTCCAGGGGACTTCCGCTGCCCGTTACATTACTTTGTTTACTGGTTTTGAGGATGTGGACATAAGTGCCATGGCACTTAGTGATGTCCAACATGCCGTCATTAAGCTATCTCCGCGTATTTTGAGTTATCTTTTATTTGGTCGTCATGACCTTAGTAAGGTTAACTCTTGTGACGTATTCTTGGTTATTTCTTATTTAAACCAGTGTCGTGAGTTTCCTTTCAACTTTAGTGCGCCTTTTATGGTTTGTACTTCTTTGAAAAAGATGGCAGGTAGGACATCTTCCCTTGATTGCGGTGTCCATTATCACTAGGTTGGCACGACAGTTGGTTGATTTTGAGGGGCGGGATCCCTACGTTGGGATGACCGAGGTTACTCCTTTAGTATTGAATGAGGAATACTTGCGACATACTTTGGGTTGGTTGGAGGTGGTGGATTGCAAATACTATTGGAGGGTGCAGGAAGGTAAGTGGATACGGTTGCCGGATCCTGAGCGTCTACTTAGGATAGCTCATTTGGAGAATGGTGAGTCTCCAATTCGCCCCATTCCTGAGACTTACCTGCTTTCACATGAGCTTCTTATCCCCTTACCCACTGCAGAGGTCTGCGTTCGCCGCCGCCGTGCCCCACCCGTACATTCTACTACCCGTGTCCCACCCCAACCTCAGCCTTCAGGTTTCACAGGCCCTCCTTTCCTCCACTCCTCTTATACTTTTGATCCCACTGTTGAAAGGGAGGTGAGGATTCAGCAGGGGATTATTAATGATTTGGTTATGTGGCGGTTGTGGGAAGACATGGAGAGAGCTTCTTTGGGGACGGTTCCACCCCACTTCCTTTGACACCTCCTAGTTACTTGCGGGGCTTTGTTGATGATAGTGGTATTTTCCACAACTAAGGGGTGACTAGGGAGACATGGACGGACCATTTTAGTCACGATTACGGTTGTCTTGGTCGACCTTTCTATACTACCATTCGTCCAGATGAGCCTGTTGGTGACTTTGGAGCTCTTGTTGGTGGTAGAGGTCGTGGTAGAGATAGGGCGAGTACATCTGGTTCTCGCTAAGATGATCCTGAGATACATGCTATCCTTAACGAGGTTGAGGATTACGATGAGGACCATCATGGGACTGGAGGGGATGAGCAGTAGTGACAGCTGGTCACTACATCCCCCATTTTTACACCTAGTTTGGGGGAGTCTATGTGTCTACCTCAGGTGTATCTATCTTTGTATTTATTTTCTTGTATTTTATTAAGTTGTTAGTTTTAGTTCCACTTCCCTTTTGTTAGATGTGTCCGTTAGGCTGTTGTTCTTTGATATGTTGTGTGATTGCTGTGTTGTAGCGTCACATTGAAGACACTGTGACATTTAGGTTTGGGGGAGTGTCTTTATTTATGTTGTGTTTTATTTATGCATTGTGTGTTTAAAAAAAATAACTAAAAAAATCTAAAAATCATAAAATCCAAAAACATGTTTTTATTTTATTAGGCCGAGTCTGGGTGAAATTGAATTTCATTGATGAAATTTGCATTGCTTTTGCATTTGAATCCCTTTTTAGTCATACATGTACATTGTTTTGACTTGTTATACTGGAAAAAAAAGCTCAATTATCTAGTCTTGACCGTATTTGACATGCCTTATGCTAGTTAGATTTGACATATTTTGTTGGTAAACCACTTAAATTTATGAGGTCTTTAGAGCTTCCTGGGTCAGGAACATCAATAAACGGGTCTCATTGTCTTTAGGCTTGAGCGTGGTACTCCTTGTGAAATATGTCACATCAAATTGCATAAGTGTGACATTAGTTTCTTGATACTTTTACGCGTTCATTTGATAAAGTACATGAGAAAAGACGATTCTTATTATACAAATGAGCCTCACATAGCCAAAAAGGACTTGATTTTATACCCTTATTATTGAGTTCTTTTATGTTTAGCCCGTTTGAGCCTTTGTAGCTTGTTTTATAACTCATCCAATAGCTACATTCCTAGAATTTGCCTACCTTTCGGGACAGTCGCAGTTGCTTATTTTTCATGCATATATTGCTACTTTGGTTGGGTTGGGACTTTTATTGTCAAAGTAGGTGTAGTAAGTTTTTGTTAGCAATCGTGTATTATTCCCTTTGTTGAGAAAAGTTGTATGAAGCAAAAGAAAAAGAAAAAAAATGAAAAAAAAGAAGGGAATGAAAAAGAAAGAAGAAAAAAAATAAGTTGCTTCAATTGATTTGCTTAAGGGTTAATGAAAGGGAATTTACCAGAGTCTAATCCATTTTTAGAGAGTATTGTTGATATCTCTCTTGTGTTGTCAATTTTGAGATGATTTATATAATTGGGTTTAGTTTATATTTTTATTGTAGGATTGGTTTAGTAAGTGTCGCTGCGACTACCGGTCTTAGCCCCACATTCCCATACGTGTCTCGGCACAACCCACTTCTATACCTTCACCCATTAGCCTCCCTTGTTGTCCTTGATGCATGTACTTTGTTGAGAATGCATATTAGTTGGGAAAATTACTATCACATTAGATTGCATGCATGTTTCATAAGTTGAGTGAGTGTTTCTATTTCTTTCTATCTTTACAAAACTCACCTTTCAAACACATTTGAGTTTAAGAGTGAATCTGCGAGAATCCGACTAATTTGTCTTGCAAGATCGAAAGGTAATTGGTTTTGTCGAATACGGTATCATGTAACATCTCGTGATTTGAGCTGCGTTTTCTATTTCCCGTGCCTTTGAATTTGTTTTATTGTTACAACTTGGTCATTACTTTGTTATAGATAAGGATGACTATCTAGGGATTTGTAACTGCATAAGCGTTAGCTTTGAGATTTTTGATTTCACCATTTGTATGTTGTCTTTGTATTGTGTTTAGTACTTTGCTTCAGGAGAAGCAAAGGGATGGTTTGGGGGAGTTTGATGATTCATATTTATATACATGTTTTTGTCACCCCTAAGTCACTTTAGTGACAGTTTTAGTGCATAAATGAACAATTAAATGTCATATTTGTTAGAATGTCGATATTGCCGCCTTTTGGTGTTTTAATGCAGATTTGATGCATTTGCTGAACAATTAGATGAAAATGAACACCGCGGAGTCAATAGGCACGGAGGTCGAGTTGAAAGAAGAAGAAACGAAGCGAGAAGAGGAGCAACACCACGACACTCGATCAAGTATCCAGAAAACTCGATCGAGTCGTGCTAAGAAGAAGCAAAGGTGCAACAGGAACACTCGATCGAGTCGCAACATAATACTCGATCGAGTGTCCCAATACTCGATCGAGTGTCCCAATACTCGATCGAGTATTCCCGGGAATCCGAGTTTTCCTAAAATTTATTAAATATCGGATTATTGTGTAAAATAAATAGAAAACTCGTACCTTATTATTTCTTACGCTTTTAATTATTTAAAAACTCCCGGAAAACCCTAGTATTATTATTATTATTATTATTATTAGTTATCGCATAGCTCCATCGGAAGATCTTCAAATATTTCAATCTTATAATCGGTAATTATTCTACATTGTTATTCAAGTTTAAATTTTTAGTTATTTCAATTACTTTGTTAATATTCTTTCTCATGCTCTTAATTATATCTCACATGAATTTAATTGTTGTTAGCATTATTAGTATGAGTAGCTAAATTTTTATCTAGGGTTGAAAGGGGATCTAGGATTATTAGAAGGGGTAGTTTAATTGATTTAATTGCAATAACATTGTTATCGTTTTATTATCGTTTTAAATCTAGTTGTTTAATTACTAGCCAGGATTAACTAACTAGTCTCGCGAATTAGGATTAATACCGACCGGGTTAAGACTAAGATAGGCTACGATAGTTGAATAGAACTCGTTTAATGATAGTGATCGCATGTTAAATTGTAGATCTAAATGGCATAATTGAATCGGTCGATCTTGTGACCTTAGATAACTTTATTGGATGATTAATTGATTATTCCCCTATCCTTGAATTATAATCCTAGTGAACCTGAGACCCTAGACTTTTAATAATATTGATTTCACCTTTTATTGTTATTATTTGCAATTAGTTTAGAAACCAAAACCAAACTTTCAAGAATTTGTTACCTTAAGACGAACTTAGTTATAGAAAATAGATTATTACCGCCTCCCTGTGGATTCAATACCTTACTTATCACTGACTATTAGTTAGTATTGAGTTAGGATTTATTTTGATTTAGGGAACGCAACTTTACCCTTATCAGTGCTTTATATGTTAATCATTGTCATGAGATTATTACTGTGATGTTGTTATTGTTGTTTTTGATGATGGTTACTATTGTTATGATGATGGTGTTCGGAGATTTGGAGTTTGAGTGGTTAATTAGTTACTATTTTGGTGGTCCACCAGGAGACGGACCACACCCCGAGTTCGCCTCTCGTAGGTCTCCAGCTGCGAGGGGGATGTGCATATTAATGTTCCGGGAAATCTCACTGCGGTAAGAAGGGATTTCAATGTCCAGTGCTGCGGTCTAGAATAAATAGGTGGAACAGCAATGAGATCTGCAATCTGACGTTGGCAGGGGTTACCGCTTCGGTGGTAGCTCAGTTACTGGTCTATGGTGTTGTTGTTGGCCATTGGTGATGTTGTTATTGTCTTGTACATTGATCGACTTATATTGTTACTGACCCCGTTTAATGTTTTCAAAACTGACCCTAGTCCATTCTAACAAAAAAATGCAGTGAAGGAAGTAGCAGTCGATTAAAGGGAGACAGGAGATGATAAATAAGTTGTCATGGGGTCAAGTCTATTAGGGCCAGTTCGATTGTTTGAGTTTTGGGTTGGTAATTAAAGCAAATAACAAGATTAATAAAAATAATATAAACGAGAATCTAGCACTACTACAAACACAGGCAATGACAACGGTTAAAAACCGTTGTAATATTAAAAAGCGGACGTTGTTAAAGCCTCCGTTGTTAAAGGTTTTAACAACGGTTCCGATTTAATGAAAATACCGTTGTGAATAGTTTTAACAACGGTACAAAGTCGTTGTTATTACTAGATAACTGTTGTTAAAACGTGTGAATAATTATGGTGGGAAAGATACGAAAACAGTTCTCTTAAATGAAACCGTTGTTAATGGTATGATTAGTTTTGGTGGGAAATATTATAACAACGCTATTGTTTTTCAAACCCGTTGTGAATATTGTTAGTTACAACGGAGTATAATAAAGAAGCCGTTGTGGAAAGTTTTAATAACAACATGTATTTTAGAATACACCGTTGTTAAAGGTATGATTAGTTTTGGTGGGAAATATGTTACAACGCTTTTAATGAATTTTGAAAAACCGTTGTTATTATTTTTATTATTGTTTTTGAAAAAATTGTAATTTGTTCCCCTGCCAGTGAAAATCCTGCATAAATCATCAGCAGTAGCAGCACGCATAAACCACTTTCAGAAGCAGCAAAATGATATATCTATATATAAATCAGAGCAATTCATGTACAGAGCAATTCATGTACATCAGCAGCAAAATGATATATACAACCAAAATGATCTCTTTCAGAGCAATTCATACTTACAACTTGCTCTAATGACTTCTACAAATTAAAGTTCCCTATCTGCTTCCAAAATAATCTAAGTTTCATTTATTCTTTCTTACCATAATGTTCAAGGATGTATTTGCCCCACAAGTCCCTTACCTCGTCTATATTGTGCTTAGTGTACTCAAGAACATGTGGCGTGTTGAGTAAATACTGTAGATAAAACAAATAAAAGACATCGATCAGTAGGGTAACAACAGTAAAGGCATACATAGCAACATCGATCATATATAGCAGAAAAGACATCAACTCTAATGAAAAAAGTAAATAATAGCTACATTAAACTACTAACTCTTTCTGGAATGCTGATATATCTTCGCCTAATAATCTCCAACATGAAACGATAAACGTAGTATCCACATTGTATGCTATCCGGCTGTTCAGGGACCTATTATTACATAATAAACGAAGAGACGAGAAGGCAATTACCAATTAGTTTAATGCGTAATTAAAAAAGACAGATGTATATGCGTAATTAGTTTAATGCACTTAATTATTAAGGTATTGTATTTGCGCGTACGTACCCCTGTTATCGTAATAAAAGTAGGGCCAACATCAGAATCTTCCGTCGGTTGATCGTTGTTTGCTCTTTTCTTCTCAAAGGCCCTTTAAAAAAGGAAAGAGGCCGAAAGTCACATAAACTTACTTAATAATAATAAATGAAACTTAATATTATGTGCCAAATCATCAGTATTATAAACTTACTTAATAGTCATCTTCTTAAAGGTCTCGGATAGTTGTTTATGCAAAGAGTCCAACCAAAATACTTTCTTCTTGGTCGGATTGATCGCTGCTAGCACCCAATGTCTCCTAGATCGAGAGACACATTATTATTAACAAGCACAACATGCATCATAACCAAACATATAAAAATGCAATTGTATTTGGAATCGTAATATTAATTATATATTACCCGACTTCATTATAAGGGGCAAGAATGAGCTTATTGTTTTTCGTCAATTCCGCAGCAAGATAATCTATACGTTCTTCATACGAAAACATCCCGATATGCATAGATAAAACATTTGGGCACAGGAATCTGTATTGAGCAGGTGGATTATTGGTCTCGGGGATCACAACCGAGTTCAAGTACCTACATGACAGTTTTAATTCTGATATTAAAAACACTATATCTTAGTCAGAATATTAGAATACTGCATGATTTAGTTTATTAAGAAACTTACTTCATCCAAACATATAGGTGTTGGACATCAATCTCGGCAAGGCCAGCCCAAATGTGTAACACCCGGAAATGTACCCTATTTTTCTAGTAGAAATATTTTACGAAACCTTTTCAGTAATTTTAAGTTATAATTTATAATTTTAAGTTCCGAGTCGAATTTAGAATTTCCGAGTTCGTATTTGGAATTTCCGCGAGATTTCATGAAAAAGCCGTCTTAAGTCTAGTTTGACTTTTCTTGACTTTGGAAATCGTCTTTGACTTTTCCTACACAACTCACACTACCTCCCTTAAACCTATTTCTTCATTCACACAAACACAAACATTTCTTCATCCTTAAGAAACCAAAAACCTAGCCTCCATAGCTTTTTCGATCTTAAAATCATCGTAGCTCATTCGTTACTTGCTAGAATTCACGTAAGTTCGTCTTATTCTTCTTCCCTAACCTTCCTCTATCCATATTGATATTAAAATCATCGTCTTTCTCGCTTTTCAAATCTTTCCGTCTTTCTCAAGATGAATTTTATTCATCTTTTATGATCTATTTGTAGGTGGTGACCTCCAAGATCCCGACAAAGACTACTTTCTAATTGAAGAGGAGCTTGACGATTAGTAGAGACGCTTTAAGGTAACGGTGAAGGGTTACTCGATATCATTTACGTGTTTTATGTGATTTCTAGGATAGAAACCGTATGTAGATTATGGTTAGTAAGCTTATGACTTGTATTGTTGTTGATGGATGTTGTTAGTTGTTAATTGATATGAGAATTGATGATTTGTAATGATAAATGAGGTTTGTGTTGTTGATAACATGTTGATTTTTGTTCGTCCTTGAGTCCCGTGAAGGACGCAGGCTGCGTTGGGGGACGCAGGCTGCGTCGTAGGACGCAGGCCGCGTCACCCGCTGGAAACAGAATTTTTCCTGCACTGACCCCTTTTCGTAGAATGATCATATCTCCTTCGTTACTTGTTTGTTTTGGGCGTGTGACATCTCGTTGGAACCGTAAGAGGTTAAGCTATCACCACGACTTTGAATTTCTGCATTCCCATGTCTAGAACTCTAGTTATGACCGTTTGAAGTTGACCCTTGTTTCCGTTGGTTTCCAAACAATGTTGTTTTGGAGAGGTGATCTATGTTTTTATTCATTATGCTCCCTAAACTTGTTCTAATGCTTATGTATCATGTATTGACTCATGTTTATCATATTTAAACTTATATGATTCCCTATTCTCATGTTTTGTGACGGTTTTTGGTATGTTCCCACTTTGAGTCGGTTTTTACAAATGATACGGTTTGAGCACTATTTTGTCTTGTGCTTTGTACTCTCATTCCCTTGGCTACCTCCACGTTCGTAAGGCTGGAATGTCGGAACGGAGAGGTATCCTACTGCTTAAATGCATGTTAGTGGGCATATGACGACGTTGTTGGGAGTTGAACGCTATGCGTTGATCGACCCGGCCGTCAAATGTTGTGTACTTGCGAGGTGGTGTTATTTGCATGTAGCGTACCGCTTGTTATGAGGCTTGAGCTCTTTTCCGCCTCTTTCGTGAATTATCGACCGAATTTGGGGTACTCGGCGTCTATATTGACCGGAGTCTTGGATGCGAAACGTTTATCGCATGTCGAATCGGAACACGTTATTCCGAGAGTCTGGCCAGGTTTTAGACTAGGACCGTATTATTATCGTCGTCCTACCCGGAGAAATTAGTTCACATATACGAAATGTAGCATCGTGTATGAGTTCAGGGAAATGCTTATCCCGTGGATGCCTGTTAATCATACTTGCCATGTACAACACGATTTTTGGATCACGTGGTCCTTCACAATAGTGCATTTATATAATAAATCTCATTTTGGAATATTAGTGGGATGACTAGTATTTGATACTCCACGTCAGTTGATTAACGTAAATCGATAACGGTCAGCTGACTAGAGTTAGACGTTATTGTTCCTTATGACGGCGGTAATCAACTGACCCCTTTCGGTCACACCTATAGGATGAGACCCAAACAGAAATCTAATTATTTGTATACGATACATATTAATTAGTACTTTATATATATATTTGATATATGTTTAGTTACGAGAGTTAATTATTGGAAATTGAGTTACGAACTCATTCCGGATAAGTTTATTAGTCAATTATACGATAATTGACTGAATAAATTTTACGTCTTATTTTAATACGATTAAATAAGATTTAATTTAATGATTAATAGTTAATTCATTAAATTAGTTGAGGTTATGCATATACTTTGAGGTAGAGGTGATTAGTTAATTATATTTACAAGGAGTTGTAAAATAAACTAACTAGGCATTGTGGGACCCATTATATATTGATATAATGATAAAATATCACTTAAAAGTTAAGTGTATATTATTTATTAATTTGAGTCATAAAATTGTTATATGATCAAATTAATCCTTAATTATACAAGATAATTAATCATGTGATTATAAGTATTTGTGGGACAAATATCAAAAATCAAAATGGACCACATGACACTAGTAAGAGCCGAAATCATGTAGTGTATAACATGATGGTTGTTGTTTCTTGTATCATACTACAACATGTGATCATGTCATGTTTATGACACATGATCATGATCTTATTCAATACTACACTCAAAGTAATTGCATGGGATTATTTTAAGCAAAATAAGGGGCCATTCATGCATGTCTTGGCCGGACCTTTGTGTCCTTAAAAGGACAACTTTGTTGTTCATTTTGCTTGCTTGTTCATTCTTGTTTTGAATGCTTATCTCACTAAAATCCTCTTCTCACTAAAAACCTCTCAAATACTAATATTTTCCTATTACTAGAGTAGTAATAAAATCTAATATTAGTTCATCTTTTCACTTGTGTTTCTAGTCAAAAACCAAGTGATTAGTTTGGGTTTTCTCTTGGGTGCTTCTTAAAGGAGGTCTTCTACTTTGAAGATTACAAGGAGGATCATCTTTTTCATTCTAGCACAAGAACAACAAGAAAGGTGTTTCTTGTTGTGCCCATAAAACCGAAATTTTCCCAATGTAAGGAAATTTCTTCTTACTTTTTATTATGCATTTTAATTTGCATGCATGTTACATAGATCATTATTAAACACTAAATTAATAAGTAATTTAGTAACTAATTAGAGGAGTCTAATTAGGGTCTATGAACTTTCATGTGGTATCAGAGCTAGCTTGTAGCATGCATGTTGATTTTAAGCATTAAAATCGGGTTATACGATAACTTGAGTAAAAATCGAAAATTTATGTTAAAAATGATTTTCACGAAATTTTCTGATTTGCATGCATACCTACTGACCTCAAAATGTTTGTGGTCAAATTTGGTGAATTTACGAATTAATTTGCTATTTATTATGATTTATGGCCTTTATAATCGAGTTAGCATGCGGTTTTATGTTAAAAGTTAACTAAAAATAGTTGCATGTTGAATCTGGCCTCAAATTTTTAATATGTTGTCACATGCATGGTGTACATATTGTATGTAATTTTCGTGACATTTAGTCATGTATTGCATGGTTATTGATTTTTATTGGATAAAAATCGATTTAAAGGAGTTATTTTGTTCTTAAAATTGAAACGAGACTTTCTGGAGTTCAAAATTTTTTTGTACATTTTAAAATATTATTTATATCATCCTGGTAAAATCTGAAAATTTGTTTCATCATTTTACTATTTTAGTTGGTTTTTATTTGATAAAAACCGATTCTTATAAAGCTATTTGTTCATAAAATCATTTCAAATTTTTTGGGCAAATGTTTTTGTTCTTGAGGTTCCTGGAAGTGTTCCAGTATGTACAAATATTTTTGTTTCAATTTTAATGATTTTTAATTTTATTTTGGGTTTAATTCATAAAAGTTATGAATAAACCTCTTTAAATAGCAAATGCGATCAATTCAAACTAATTAAATACAAGTGAAATTAGTGGGGACTAATTTTGAGTTCTAAATCAGTTTAGATAATTAGTTTGAGCTTAAATACGATTTAAGTGTTGATTATTGATTTTTAGTAGATAAAATCGATAAAATTCGTAAAAACCGAGCTAGAATGAACATGACAAGTGTTGAGGGTGATTTTGGCATGATTTTACAGCATTTTTATTTATGTTGTTGAATGAATGAATGTCATTTATTTATTTTATTGCAAGTTGTACCTAGTATGGCCTAGATTATTTTAATCGGTATTACCCGTAATGTAAGGGAATACCGATTTGGTTGTAATTTATTGCGATTTCGTATCGCCGTTTTGTAATAATTAATAATTTCATTTTATAGATCAAATGTATAATAGGAATTTGCTATGTATTCATTTGTATTTTTGTAATTATTTATTGTGAAGACGGTGATTCCCAAAGTCGGTGTTCCAAAAGACGGTGCCATATTGGAAGGCGTTCCATGAAGAGGCAAGGGACCAAGGAGTTGGTTTCCGATTTGTAATCATCTAGTTAATTAGATTAGCTAGGTGGCCATACTAGGATTTAATTTGATTGCTTGCTTTATTTTTCCGCACATGCCAAAATCACCAACATGCATTTTATTTATCGATTGTCAATTCAACGTTATTCAAAATTCACCGACTTAGTTCACTTATAGGGAATTAATAACTAAAATTGGCAAGACCTCTCACATAACTTAAAAAGGAATTGAGATTTAGCCTTACCAATTGAAGCACCTATGAACCCCGTGTTCATTAGGACAACCACAACGTGGACCTTTTTACCTCGGGTAAGTAGGGTGATACGATCACACGCCTAAATTGGGTTGGACTCAACAAGATAAGCGTTATCTTGGGACTAGGAGATGGGTTTAGTTGAAATCCGTCGACCGAGAGTTCTAGGAGTAGAATTAGTCAAAAGTTGACTTACCGTCTTTTACATAAAAGTTGCATAACATGTTCTTTTGTCTAAAATGCGGGTCTCGGAATCGCTTATATAATTTCGTGAGGGGTCATTATATGAGTGACTTGTTTAAATTGGTTATACAAGTAAAATTGATTAAAACAATGAATGTTAATATTTCCTAATTTTGTTGTAGTTATTCATAATTCGCAATGGCAAACAATAACAACACCGTTCAACTAGGAAAAGACTCATGGCTAAGGTCCGTTATGGACAAATGCATCTTAAAAGACGATGGAACTAATTTCGTCGAGTGGGAGCAAACGATCAAGGGCGCGGCGTTATCGGATAACGTTTTGCGCTACTTGACCGAGGCACCACCCAATGAACCCGGCCCAAGAGCCACTAATGCGGCCAAAGCCGCCTATGAGGAATACCTTAAGGTAGCAAACGACGTCAAGATGGTCTTGATTTGGTCGATGTCCTCAACCCTTAAGCAACAATACATCACCCTTGGAGCATATGAGATATTCTCTAGGGTGACATTGGCTTTTTCTCAATCACCCGAGATTCGCCAATACAATGCTATGACTCGGCTTTTTGAAGCCAAGCTAGAGAAGGGCCAAAAGGTTGGCCCACATGTGCTTAAGATGGTGGAACATGTTGACACTCTAGATCGTCTAGGGGTCAAATTCCTAAGAAGCTAGCGGTTGGCCGCATCCTTCACTCACTTCCTCCCAAGTTTGCCCAAGCTAGGGCAAACTATAACATGCATGGCATGGATAAGAGCTTTCACGAGCTCCATGCTCTCCTTACCCAAGTCGAACGGGATATGGAAGCAAGTGGGAGTGAGCAAAGGGATGTTCTTTCAATGAGATTGAAGAACTTAAAGCTAGGGGTTCAAAAGGGGAAGGGAAAAGCCAAGGCCCAATTTAAGAAGCAAGGAAAGGGAAAGGGCAAAGCTATTATGAATAGCAATGCCAAGGCTAAGGGTAAGAAGCACGCCGAAGCCGAATGCTTTTATTGTAAAGGCAAGGGACATTGGAAACGCAATTGTCCCAAGTATTTGAAGGATAAGAAGGACGGATGTGTGACACCGTCAGGTATAATCCTCTCTTCTCTCTATATGATAGATATTAACTATGCTTGCACTTCCACTTGGGTATTTGATACTGGATGTGGTTCTCACCTTTGTAATCACTTGCAGGGGCTGAAGGACGTGCGAGCACTAGCCAAGGGTGATGTGGACCTACGAATGGGGAATGGAGCAAGAGTTGCCGCCGTCTCCGTAGGAACTTATGTATTAACCTTAGCTAGTGGTCTTGAGTTGTATTTAAATAATTGTTATTTTGTACCCTCCTTGACTAAGAACATTATCTCCATTTCCGTACTTGACGCGGAGGGTTTCTCTTTTGTAATCAAGAACAATAGTTGTTCGTTTTCTTTTAATGATGTGTTTTATGGTAAAGCCATCTCTGTTGGAGGCATTTATGTTCTTGATAATGTTAATGAAATATATCATGTAGAAAGCAAGAAGCTCAAATTAGGTGAACCTAATCAATCATACCTTTGGCATTGTCGTTTAGGTCATATAAACGAACGACGCATAAAGAGACTTGTTTCAACGAAACTTCTCAAACCATTTGATTACGAATCTTATGGTGAATGCGAATCTTGTCTTTTGGGCAAGATGACTCGTGCTCCTTTTACGGGAAAAGGGACACGAGCAAGTGAAGTATTAGGCCTTGTACATACCGATGTATGTGGCCCAATGACTCTCCAAGCTAGAGGTGGTTACAAGTACTTCATTACTTTTACCGACGATTTAAGTAGATATGGATACGTCTACTTAATGAGGCATAAGAGTGAAGCTTTTGAAAAGTTCAAAGAGTTTCAACATGAAGTGGAAAACCAATTGAATAAGAAGATAAAAACCTTACGATCCGATCGTGGTGGTGAATATCTAAATTATGAATTTGATTCACACCTAAAAGATTGCGGTATAGTATCACAATGGACTCCTCCTGGAACACCTCAATTAAATGGTGTGTCTGAAAGGAGAAACCGAACTTTATTAGATATGGTTCGGTCGATGATGAGTCTTACAGAGCTTCCTGACTCGTTTTGGGGATTTGCCATCTTAACCGCAATATTTTCACTAAATCGTAGCCCGACTAAAGCAGCCAATAAAACTCCATATGAGATATGGAAAGGAAAGGTTCCTTATTTGTCGTTTATGAAAATTTGGGGTTGCGAGGCGTTTGTTCATGAGAAGTCTAATGACAAGCTCGCACCCAGATCCGACAAATGTTATTTTGTAGGATATCCTAAGGAGACTCGTGGATATTACTTCTACAACCGTCATGAGGACAAAGTGTTTGTGTCTCGTGATGCTGTCTTTCTAGAAAGCGATTTCGTTTCTAAAAGGCAGAGTGGGAGAAAATTCGAACTTGACGAAGTTCGAGAGCCACAAACCGAAAATGAAGTGGAGGAAAACGTTCCCTCCTCGTCTGAAACGGTTATTGTCCCTAGAAGGTCAGGTAGAATTAGTTTTCAACCTGATCGTTACCTCGGATGTATCGAGGGAGATGGTGATTTATTACTTTTTGAAAGTGATGAACCCACAACCTACAAGTCGGCCGTTTCTAGTCCCAACTCCACGCATTGGCTTGAGGCCATGCAATCCGAAATGGATTCTATGTACGAAAATCAAGTATGGGACTTGGTAGACTTACCTGAGAAGGTGCGACCTCTTCAGTGCAAGTGGATCTACAAGATCAAGAATGGCATAGATGGACATATTGATGTCTACAAAGCTAGATTGGTGGCAAAAGGCTTCACTCAAGTTCATGGTTTACACTATGACGAAACTTTTGCCCCAGTCGCTATGCTTCGATCCATTAGGATTCTCTTAGCGGTTGCCGCATTTTATAACTATGAAATTTGGCAAATGGATGTCAAAACCGCCTTCTTGAATGGGATTCTAGAAGAGGAAGTGTACATGACACAACCTGAAGGTTTTGAGGATAAATCCAACCCTAAGAAGGTATGCAAACTTAAGAGATCCATTTATGGTCTTAAGCAAGCATCAAGGAGTTGGAATCATCGCTTCGATCATGTAATTAAACAAAATGGATTCACTCGAAGTGTCGAGGAACCATGTTTATACATGAAGTTTAGTGGGAGCAAAGTTACTTTCCTTATCTTGTATGTGGATGACATACTTCTCATTGGGAATGACATACCAATGCTTACTTCTACCAAGGAGTGGCTTGGGAAACATTTCCAGATGAAGGATTTGGGAGAGGCACAACGCATTTTGGGTATCCGGATCTATAGAGATAGATCCAAGAGGATACTAGCATTAAGTCAAGAAGCTTATATAGATAAGATTCTTGATCGGTTCAAAATGAAAGACTCTAAGAGAGGCTTTCTTCCAATAGGTCATGGTATCACTCTGAGTAAATCCCAGAGTCCTACCGTCACCGAGGAGATTGAACGCATGAAGTTGATCCCTTATGCTTCAGCAGTTGGGTCAATCATGTATGCTATGATGTGCACTCGCCCTGACGTCGCCTATGCTTTGAGCATGACGAGTCGTTATCAAGCCAATCCAGGTGAGAGTCACTGGATAGCCGTAAAGAACATCCTTAAGTACTTACGAAGGACTAAAGATTCGTTCTTGGTGTTTGGAGGAGAGACTGAGTTGCGTGTAAAGGGTTACACGGACGCTAGTTTCCAAACTGATAGGGATGATTTAAAATCCCAATCCGGCTATGTCTTTATGTTGAATGGAGGAGCCGTTTGCTGGAAGAGCTTCAAGCAAAGCGTGACTGCGGATTCTACAACAGAAGCTGAGTACCTCGCGGCATCAGAGGCTGCAAAGGAAGCTGTGTGGATTCGGCAGTTCTTGGAAGGACTAGGAGTAGTCCCTACTGCCACAGATCCCATCACGATGTATTGTGATAACAGTGGGGCTATCTTTCAAGCAAAGGAGCCCAAGTCTAGTAACAAGTCTAGACATGTACTTAGGAAATACCATGTAATTAGAGATTACGTGGAGAGGAAGGAAATAGATGTATGTAAGGTTGGGACAGACGATAACATCGCTGATCCTCTAACCAAGCCTCTTACAAAGGCTAAACATGACAGTCATGTCGTCTCGATGGGATTAAGACGAGTTCCTGAATTCCTCTAGATTATGTGATATGTAATAATTGAATGTTGTATCAATGTTTACATATATGATAATTGCATTCATTGTTCGAGTTTTATATGAGCTCTTTTATTTAGTATTGACTAAATTTTATTACTTTGTTTTATCCGAATTGGTTATAAGAAAGGTTGAACCCAATTCAAGTGAACATGATGAACTTAGTAATTGTCCCTAGTCATTTGCATAAGGTGACGTCTCGCAATGACTAGATTGTAAGTCGATCGATGGTTGGTTCAGCACCATGGAGTCATGGAGATGACTGATCGTTTACATAGACAGACTGTAGAGACACTCTGTCGGACAGTGACCATGATAGAGTCCCTTATCAAAATTGTTGAAGCCTGGTCGTGGCGGGGATTTCTATTATATTCCTATGAGTCGATTCTTTAGACTGGCGACCATTTACCTGAGTCGGTGTATTTTCCGATTGACTTTGGTTTTTGTCCTAGGTCGTGCCGTGAAAGGAGGCCGATGGGCATCTACTGGGTCATGGTGATTTGCATTATACAGTGTAAGTTGGGTCAACAGGAATTGTCCACCCACGTTGGGTATTAACATCTTCGGGCCACTCGAGGAGTAGTGACTGGAAATGCGTGGCCACGCTCGGAAGAGATCTATGGTAGATTTTCCGGTCAGACAGTTACTCTCCAGATCGAGAAAACCACTCAATTTATTTTTCCAATCGCAAGTGCGACCTGAAAGACACCTTGCGATGAGTGGGAGGATGTGACGCTAAAGTGACAAGAGAATTGGTAGCACACAACTTGTCGAGACAAGTGGGAGATATTGTGGGAGTAGGAGTCCTCCGCAATAGTGTGGCTACATGCACAACTTGTATCGGACAAGTGGGAGATTGTTGGAGCAAGTGTCCTCCACAATAGTGCATTTATATTATAAATCTCATTTTGGAATATTAGTGGGATGACTAGTATTTTGATACTCCACGTCAGTTGATTAACGTAAATCGATAACGGTCAGCTGACTAGAGTTAGACGTTATTGTCGTATGACGGCGGTAATCAACTGACCCCTTTCGGTCACACCTATAGGATGAGACCCAAACAGAAATCTAATTATTTGTATACGATACATATTAATTAGTACTTTATATATATATTTGATATATGTTTAGTTACGAGAGTTAATTATTGGAAATTGAGTTACGAACTCATTCCGGATAAGTTTATTAGTCAATTATACGATAATTGACTGAATAAATTTTACGTCTTATTTTAATACGATTAAATAAGATTTAATTTAATGATTAATAGTTAATTCATTAAATTAGTTGAGGTTATGCATATACTTTGAGGTAGAGGTGATTAGTTAATTATATTTACAAGGAGTTGTAAAATAAACTAACTAGGCATTGTGGGACCCATTATATATTGATATAATGATAAAATATCACTTAAAAGTTAAGTGTATATTATTTATTAATTTGAGTCATAAAATTGTTATATGATCAAATTAATCCTTAATTATACAAGATAATTAATCATGTGATTATAAGTATTTGTGGGACAAATATCAAAAATCAAAATGGACCACATGACACTAGTAAGAGCCGAAATCATGTAGTGTATAACATGATGGTTGTTGTTTCTTGTATCATACTACAACATGTGATCATGTCATGTTTATGACACATGATCATGATCTTATTCAATACTACACTCAAAGTAATTGCATGGGATTATTTTAAGCAAAATAAGGGGCCATTCATGCATGTCTTGGCCGGACCTTTGTGTCCTTAAAAGGACAACTTTGTTGTTCATTTTGCTTGCTTGTTCATTCTTGTTTTGAATGCTTATCTCACTAAAATCCTCTTCTCACTAAAAACCTCTCAAATACTAATATTTTCCTATTACTAGAGTAGTAATAAAATCTAATATTAGTTCATCTTTTCACTTGTGTTTCTAGTCAAAAACCAAGTGATTAGTTTGGGTTTTCTCTTGGGTGCTTCTTAAAGGAGGTCTTCTACTTTGAAGATTACAAGGAGGATCATCTTTTTCATTCTAGCACAAGAACAACAAGAAAGGTGTTTCTTGTTGTGCCCATAAAACCGAAATTTTCCCAATGTAAGGAAATTTCTTCTTACTTTTTATTATGCATTTTAATTTGCATGCATGTTACATAGATCATTATTAAACACTAAATTAATAAGTAATTTAGTAACTAATTAGAGGAGTCTAATTAGGGTCTATGAACTTTCACACGATGCTAGTGCGTTTCATTTACCGTGAGAGTTGTCGTCTTGTGTCGTTCTTGAATGCGTGATTTCATGATATTGTTCATGGTCATTGCATGATTGGACACCGTCATTGTCTTGGTTCGTGAATGGATGATAATATGTTGGATTTGTGTAATCATCGCATGACTTGACTGGTTTGTCTGTCGAGTCTCAATCTTATCAATCTTATACCGCTAACGGTGAGATGTAAGCCCTAGTGAGTGTATTCGATTGCCTAAGAGTGTCTTTCCCGAGTCTTTGTATAGCATGATGGATTCGGATTTGTTCTTATGATCTTATCATTATCTATAGAATTGCCTATCTATTCTTATCGCAACTCACATGTATATATATTTATGCATGCTTTACTTTTGTATTTCCTTATATGTACGTTTGATGTGATATGGCTGGGAGAACCCGGAGTTACTCCCCACTGACTGTGGCATTCATGTTTTTCATGATGAACAGGTTGCTTGCTATGGATGACTTTTTGGATATGATATTTTGGGGTTCGGGTGTGAGCTAGCGGGCGTTGTCCCTGGAAGTTCACCTCTAGACGATATAGCTAGTTTTGCTAAAACTCTTGTTCTTTGCTAACATTTTAAGAGACCCCGTCTCTTTATTGTATATTCCGTACTTAGTTTGTAATATTTTGACACTCCTCGTTTTATTTAACTTGCATGTATAAAAGTTTAAAAAAAACTACCTATTTCCGCAATATAATTCACATGCTTGTTTGTTTATTATTTCCGCATTCGCGAGGGTTGTCACAAAATGGCTAGAATTTCCCAATCTAGCATTGCTTGACGTTCTACCCCGACAATATCATGCTCGAGCGGAATAATTATTAACTGCTCGCTTGCTATGCGTCTCCCAGCCTCCTTATAAAGGTCCAGCATCGTCACCGTTCGTACTTTTTCCATGTAAACATTCTCATCATATTTAGTACGGGATAGACTCCTGACCTCTTTCAGCTTGGGGAAATGATGCGGTGTGCTACCTTTCACAACCTACATGTGGCTAACTAAATTAAGTTGCTCTTTCAATGATGAGGCGATAGTAGAACTTAAAATATAAAGAGAGTTGATTAAATACCTCATCAAGTTGTTGTTTTGACGAGGTAGTAAAAAGATTATTGTCTATCGAGTTAGACTTATCCATGTTTTTTGTTACCTACAAAACAAAAATATAACATATAAATTTCACTATTTATGAAGGTGATGAACAAAGACAAAAGGCTGGTTAAATTAGATGTATTTTTCTAACCCCGGCTACATTATGTTGAAGTTTTTGTTCACGAGCCAGGAAAATGTGGCTATTAGGCCATTGGACAAAACAGTGAACCGCATCTGCCAGAACAAGAAGGTCGTCACGGACTGGGACGGGCAATTTACGGGTTTCAGAGCCCTTCGCGACTAGTGCTATCTCCACTTTTGCATGATTCGGCAAGAGTGGTACGCCATGAACCAAGATGGTTTCCGCTGAGTCATTGGGCTTTGGGTATATGATGAAACCCCGGGCAACACGAACCACATCCTCGGATGAAGGGTCGGCGAGAAGAACTAAACGCTTGTTTTTGGCCCGAAGAATACACATTATTTACTAAATACCAAAATATAATAGATATCATAAATGATCTATATTGAGTATATAATGTAAAGTTAGTTACAAGCATTTATTGTTGGTGGGTAGGCTATTATACTTGAACATGTCCAGACCAGATATTTCATATGCAGTACAACATCTCAACCAATTTCTAAGACAGCCTAGGGTACCTCATTTGAATGCTGGCCTACATGTCATCAAATATTTGAAGGATACTATAAATACAGGGTTGTTCTACAGTGCAGAGTCTGATTTAGCACTAACAGCATATACTGATTATATTTCTCTCAACCCCGTGTTCCATGAGAGAACCAAACACTTGAGTATAGACTGTCACTTTGTGCGTGATAAGCAACAGCAAGGGTTTTTGAAAACTCAGCATGTTCTCTCTAGTATTCTTATGATCTAACCCTCTTCTTATATCATCTTCATACTAACTTCTTATATTCTACATACCTCATTATTGTCACCCGTCTTCTCAGCCGGCTCCTCAAGTTGCGTCCCCTTTTCAGAGTTATTTACCTTATAAAATTAATTAACCAATCAAAGGCATGGCTGCTGGAAAGAACAAATGCAGAGGTTCAAAATGGGTAAGTCGTATTTACCTTATCGGCTTGAGGTATCAAAACCTCAGCAGTATTAGGTACCTCACCCGTCTCCTCAAGTTGCGTCCCCTTTTCAGACTCATTTACCTAATAAAATAAACCAATCAAAGGCATGGCTGCTGGAAAGAACAAATGCAGAAAAAAAAAAAAAAAAAGAAGTCACATTTACCTTATCGGCTGGAGGTATTAAAACCTCGGCAGCAGTAGGTACCTCACCCATCTTCTCAACCGTCTCCTCATGTATTGGCAAGGTAGTAGTGTCTGCCTCTTGACCAATCTGTTGCACTACCTCACCCTTTTTAATGACATCCTCCATCATCTTCAATTCTTCTTCGGAAGGCTTGCCTCCAGAATTCATCTTCAGTATCACGGAGGCCAATAACTGAACCTGCACGCCCAAAATGTAGAATCAGCATTTTGTTAAAACAATAACATGTGAATTTTAAATGACAATAACAAATGGTACCATGTCAGCCTTCCCCTTATTTTTCTTCTTCTTGTTCGAGCTAGTTGTCCCATAATATTTCGTGACTCCGACATGTAATGGGACGCCCCTCAATCGACCTGGATGCCCGGGACGGCCGATCGCTCTAGCA
This sequence comes from Heliosperma pusillum, assembly GCA_022085475.1. Lineage (NCBI taxonomy): Eukaryota > Viridiplantae > Streptophyta > Magnoliopsida > Caryophyllales > Caryophyllaceae > Heliosperma > Heliosperma pusillum. Next base: position 76,370 of record JAIUZE010046241.1, read on the forward strand.
AGAACATCGTCACGATCACTCGGAGTGAATTTTCCTTCCGCAACCTCCTTCAGAACATTCTCCTATAATATATTAAATAAACTTAATTTTATTTTTGTTACTAAAATAAATAGATAGTCAGACATACAAGAATTGAACAATAAAGTTATTAAAAACCCGTCTTAATAAAATAATACTTACTATGTTGGCCAAGACTTCCTGATCATATTTGTTACATGTTCGGGATCCTTTAGGCATGTGCCCTTCTTTATAAGTTACGTGCCGATTCAAGTCGGTCAAACCCTTTGGCACCTACACATTAACTCAAAAATAATATATGTATACATGTATATCAAGTCCAAGTATGATTAAAAAAATCTAATATATAGATGCTACTTACGAGATTTTCTTCTATCAATCTGTAACCGCCTCGAGAACCAGAATATACCCCCCGCTTCTGTTAGATGTTAGCACGATTTCTGGCGCTAACGCTCTTCAAATCATATAAAATCGCAAGTAGATGAGACAATTAGAAAATTATAGATACAAGTAGAGTTTTAGAAAAATGTAACCTGAAACTTTTAGAAAAATGTAACCTTAAGTAGAGTTTTACAAAAATGTAAACATATGACATGGATACTTAACCTGAAACTTTTCAGTAGCTCGTTTCGCCTTATAATTATCCCATTGTTGCTGAGTGATGTTGGGGTACTTTGTCGGTGGGCTCTTATGCATCTGCCCCGTCTCCTTGTCGACATACAAGTGTAATTTGGCAAGGTCACACCTCCACTGCCTTAAGACTGCCGCTGCCTTACGTAATAGATACTTATCATGGCAGTCGGGAATATCGAAAGCCTCCTGCATCATCATCATCATATATACTATTAAGCGGCTGTCTAATATCATCAATTTATACGAACCTTTATACGGCTTCCTGCCTTATGTAATAGTAACTTCTGCAAAATAAAATGGTGTTTAGCTAAAGATATTATCATACCTTTATACGGTTCAAGAGTAACTTCTGCAATGCAGGATTTATATTCCTGAAATCATCTAAATCAATAGGCGCAAACTGTTTGGTTGTAACTCCAATCCAAGTGGATAAATGGCCAGCATTTGGACCAGTAGGAGCACCTTTCACACTCCATTTTATTTCCATCGGCGTTTTTGCCGCTATAGCTGCAAGGGCTGCAGAGCACTTCGAAGCACCCCTCTTATCAGGCTTATCCCCCTTATCATTGTTTTCTACTCTTTTCCGTTTTTCACCCATGATAATCCTAAGACACTAAGACCTTCAAAAGAAATGAAATAGTAACGGAACAGAGTCATGCATACAGCGATTCTAAAACCCTAAGACCTTAAAATGAATGAAATAGTAACTGAACAAATAAAGAGTCATGCAGAGATTCTAAAACTCTAAAAACTTAGAAAGAAATGAAACTAGATGATAAAGAGAACGATAAATAGAAAATGAAAACAAAAAGATGAACTTCAATCTTAAAACCCTAAAAACGAAACACAAAAATTACCTGATAAAGAAAATGAGAACAGGGTGATGATAAAGAGAACGAGCAGGATGATGATCAAGAGAACGAGGAGGATGATGATGATAATAAACAAAAAGATTTGTGTTGTAAACGAGGATAATTGTAAACGAGGAGGATGATGATGATAATGTACGTGTGTTTAATTTATTCTATAGGATTGTAAATTATTTTTTATTAAGAGAAACAAAAGGGTTTCTTACCATAATGTTTGAGAAACTATTGACAACGGTTATCCTACAAACCACCGTTGTTATAGAGTAATGACAACGGTTAAAGCACACCCGTTGTAGAAAGTAATAACACTAAGACAACGGTTTATTTAATATGACCCGTTGTTGAAAGTAATAACAACGGTGGTATTATAAAGAACCGTTTTTATAGATTATGTATATTTTTTTTAATTTTTCAGATACGCGCGCGCGGGATTAAAATTTGAGGCACAAAAATAAATTCATTAATTCCGTTTAATTTATTTAACTTTGCTCTAAATTTAATTTAATTTATTTTACTTTGCTCTAAATTTTTATATTATAGGCGTAAGTTATGTTTAATTATTAGCTCGGATCGGGTTTGGCCTGGGAATCAATTCCGATCGTCGGGTTAGATTCGGCGGGTTTGTAATTAATAACTTTATCGATCAGGTTATTATTATTAGTTTGGGTCGGGGAGCGAGGGTCCTTTCGGCTTTCGTGTCTGTTTCGGGAATGTTTATAATTGGGCTGGTCGTCGATAATTTCCGTGTCAAGCGGATGTGGTATATATATATCGAGTCTAGTGATTCTCGAATCGGGTCATTTTCTTTTTAATTAAGGACCTGGTTATTATAATCATGCATCACTAGCTAACCTGAAACTGATCGGGTGGCCAGTTACGGATCGGGCAATCCACTATCTAGAGCTAGTAGCTACTTCGGGTCGATCGCTTTTAGGTCGGGGGCACGTGTCATTAACCTCGTACTACTTTGCAATAATATTGATGATATATAATAATTAATGATGACTTCCGGATCATTAACCTCGTACTACTTTGCAATAATAACAGATTCATCAATGCACATGCAAGTATTATATATACACGTCAATGTTTCCCAATCAAATTAAATAATGGGGTCGATCAACTTCGTTCAAGTACGCTAAAAGGGGCGGATATATTGATGCATATATATATATATATATATATATATATATATATATATATATATATATATATATATATATATGGGGTCGATCGACTTCGTTCAAGTACGCTAAAAGGGACGGATATATTGACGATGCATATATATATATATGCTCAAATTAATTAAAAAGGATCATCCTTATTGCTTTTTTACCACCTATATATAATATATATATTATTGTACGTGTATGTATGTACATACGTTTTATCAACAAATAAATGGTTAATAATAATAGGCCATATTCCGATCAGGTTAGATTCGTAGGGTATGTAACTTTACCGGGTTAGTTTAATTGGGTGAGGGAGCAGCGAGCGAGGGCCGTGTCCTTTCGGCTTTCGTGTCTGTTTATTCGTGTGTCTGTTCATTTAATTTAATTTAATTCGATCATTTAAATGTTAATATGCTAGCGGATGAGGTTATATATCGAGTCGTCGGGCCGTTTTTGCATCACAAACCTGAAACTGTCCGACCCAAAATTAATTAGCTAGTATCGGGATATTTAATTTAATTCGATAGAAATCTCTATTTATTATCCCCGTGATGATTATTAAGTATCATTTTCGGGTCGGATCACTTTTATTTATTAAGTATAATTATTAGTATACGTATGTTACTTCAAAATAACCCTAACCCTAAACCCTAAACCCTAAACCCTAAACCCTAAACCCTTTTTTATATACTTCTATATATATATAGTAGATTATCGCTATTGATCAAACATCAAAATATTGAACATCAATTCAAACACCTTAAACAACATTCTTTCTCATTGATTTCATTAGGAATAACCTAGATTTTATATTAAAGTACATTACATTCATCCGACATCAAATAAATAAAGATGTTAAATAATCCGTAACAATTTCGGTTAAGAGTAAAAAGCTTTTCTCACACTGCCACCAACAATCCGGAACAATATTGATGATACTGATGACTTCCGGATCATTAACCTCGTATTTTGCAATAACAGATTCAATGGCTACAAGTACACGTCTTGCATGTGGAGATAAGGTAGGACGGGTACAGCTCAACATATCTCTTACGGCATCCAACCTGCGAGTATCAGGTCGACGTGGGTAGCCAGAGGACGATGATGATGACGACGCTTGGTTGACAAGTCGGACTGCTTCAAGCCTCTTAATCCAATAATCCCTTTGATGTTCAATGGATCCTTTAATCATTGGGTGATGATCAGCGGGAACTACGGCAAGAGCCTCCTCCTCATCTGCAATCAATTTTGTAAGGGTCGTCTCATCGTTGGGAAGGTTAACTGCTGCCATTGATGATGTTAATTTTTGGAGTAATTAATTAGGGTTATGTAATATTTATAGAGGGGTTATGCTGCCATTGATGATGTTCAATGGATGCTTTAATCAATGCTGGTTCTGCTGTTGTTTATTCACGGGTTTGGACTGCAATATCTTTTAATTAAAAATAATAATATTGAGCAATAACAACGGGTATTGGTTAAAAACCCGTTGTTATTACTTTCCACAACGGTTTTCGTGACCACAACCGTTGTGATAGAGTAATGACATCGGTTCATCATAGCCGTTGTGATAGAGAAATAACAACGGTTATTGGTTAAAAACCCGTTGTTATTACTAACCACAACGGGCCTTTGTTTATAACCGTTGTGGACAGTTACTGCATATTGCATTAAGTGCATTGACTACATAGGAAATGTAACGTACTGCATATTCACACATTACTCAATCAATAACGTACTGCATGCATGTGAATGTATAGTCGTTTTGGGATTTGTAAATGCATGTGAATCAATGCCTTCATGTGAACCAATGCATGCATGTGAATCAATAACTGCATGTGACTCAATAACTCCAATCAATAAGTCTCTATAAATACAGCCTCAATACAAGGTTATCAACCACATACAAAATTTCCCAACTCCAATCAATAACATATTTGCTAAACCATACAAAATTTCCCAGCCTCAATACTAACATCAACCATACAAAATGTCTGAAACTTTTACTAAACCATATGCTTGCATCATGAAACAAATGCCTTCTCATATTGAGGGTGGCTACGTTGTGTGTAAAAGCTACAAAAAACTCCGTGATATGCTTATTCGAAATGGCTACTTAATCAGGAAGATGTGGCCAAATTATCATCGCAGGTACTTTACAGGGGAACTCGTTTTCGAGTTTGGGATGACGGATGCTCATCGTGCGTCCGCATTCAAATTGGCAAGAATGTTTGACAAGGCCAGGCATGGGCGAAAAGATTTTATTGAGAGCACGGACCACCAGCCTGGGCCATATCTATGGGTGGCTTCCGAACATGACCGCCACCGTTTCCCAAATGGGGTCGACCTCGTTGAAGTGACCCAGGTAGAGCAGTGGGAAGGGTTGGCTCTGGCCGAGGCTGGCCCGATTGATGCATATGCTCTAGCGGTGGCAGCTATCCGGAAGATTTACCCGGACTCAATTTAGTTTGTTGTTGTTGTTGTTTGGTTGTAGTTGTTTGTTGTTGTTTTGGCGCCATTTGTATGTGGCGCCGTTTGAACTTATTATTTAATAATATTAATGTTGATACGTTAATTTGTTTTTTGACTTAAGTTTAGAAGTAATTAAACTAATTCAATTCAAAGCTATTCAATCGATAAAGCAAAATTAGAATTGAACGACATTCAGGAAATGACATTCACAAATTTGCTAATAAACGACATTGGTGAAAATAATAAACGACATTCAGGAAATGACATTCACAAATTCACAAATTCACAAATTCACAAATTCACAAATTCACAAATTCACAAATTCAAGAAATAGTTGATAAAAATAATACCTGATTAATAAGGGAGATGACGACAGAAAGATAATCGCTTTGTGATAGAGTTTTTGTGTTGCAGTACAGTCGTATTATTAGTGTTGTGTGTTTTCTATCTACAAATATTGACAACGGTTATTATAAACAAACCGTTGTGATAGAGTAATGACTACGGTTATAGTAGTCTACCCGTTGTAATTAGTAAACACTATGACAACGGTTTGTGGTTAATAACCGTTGTGATAATCAATAACAACGGGTATATTTACAACAACCGTTGTTGTTGCTTACCTTTATTTTATTTTTTAATTATAATTAGAGACAGCAATATCATAAGCACTATACACTGCAATAATAATCAGCAGAAACCAAAAAAGACAGCAATATCATAAGCACTATACACTAAATGACCAAAAGCTAAATAATTTGGGAATCTTCAACAATGACCAAAGCTAACAAAAACTAAAGACAATACACTAAATGACTACACATCTTGAACTTGCTATAAATTCAGAAAAGTCTATTTTTGAAATGTCTCAAAACCATCAAAACTAAAGACAAACACTGAATGACTACACATCTTGAGTGTACGTAGTGCTCTCCTCTGGGTAGCCACAGACAAGGACGCCGAGCTTCTGAAGAATACCGTGGACTATTTCCACGTGCCGTATCTGACCATCTTGAATGGTCAGCAGTCGGCCAATTCAGAAATCGCCGATGCCTACAACCAGGTTGTGGCTGTTTTCCAAGCAATGTACACCTAAAAATTCTAAGCAACGTCCTGTGTTAGATGTTGAGTGTGAAGTATGTGTGTGTTTGTATCAGCCTATCATAATAGCAGTGTAATGGGATGGGAGGGCCTGTGGTCATGTATGATGGCCGGGAGGGCCTGTGTGTTTATATCAGCCTATCATAATAGCAGTGTAATGGGGTTTTAGGGCATGTGGTCTTGTATCAGCCTATAATAATAGATGTTGAGTGTCAAGTGTGTGTGTCTGTATCCGCTATGGTTGTAAGATTTCCGCTATGGTTCCTAAATGCAAATCTGTTCGAGCTAATAAAGTATCAGTGCTTTACGTTTGTTATTACTATGTCGTTCCTAAGTTATTTAAAAAAAATCAGAAAGATAGTAATTTTAAAAAATAACAGAAACTAACAGAAACTAAAAAAAAACAAATATATAAGCTAATACCTCACATTATTAACCACCTCAGGATCGGGGACGTTTCTTGCCCGACATAGTTTCTTCGTTAACCCAAATACCTTCACCATGATCATCACGCATATAGATGCTTTCAATGTTATCATGATCCGTGTCAACATTGTCGAAGTAAGATACAGTGGAAGAGTGATCCATTCCCTCAAACACGACATCCTGATCATTATCCCCACCATTATCGGGTGCACCCCGTCTACTCCTTATAGATAGTACAACAGACCACTTCTTATCCATAGGATCGGTGATATAGAACACTTGTTTAGCTTGGGATGCCATTATGAAAGGATCATCCTTATTATTGCCAACCTTATCCAAATTGACCAACGTAAATCCCATTTTATCCGTTCGAACACAATTGTTGTTGTTATCAACCCAGTTACATCGAAACAGAGGTATTGTGAAATCAATGTAATCTAATACCAATATTTCTGGAATAACACCATAATAAAGGCATTTTCCCCAAATAGGGTTTTTATCTTTTGAAGTAGCAAAGTGCATTGCCTCAAATTCAGAACTCACACCACTATTTTGCATTGTGCTCAACTCATCTTGCTCGCGGGTGTAAAAGGTATAACCATTAATAGCAAAACCGCTGAAAAAAGTGGCCCTGGCATTTGGACCTAACCCAAGACGTAGTAACCTAGGAGAGATGTCATCACCATACAAATTCTTATACTCCAAGACAACATTCCTAAACCACTCTCCAGATGTCTTCTTATGCTCGTTTGCAATCCACATCTCGCTCTTGTTTGGGTGATTGTATTTGAGCTCATCTTTGTGTTGTTGAATATAAGGTTGCACCTCATCTTCGTTGTTTAGCACATACGTATGTGCTCAATGTAACATGTCACGTGCCACAATTTTTTCAACCCGGCCCCTAATACCTTTTCCGGTCATCCAGTCACTATGACGATTCTTTGGAACGCCAATTAACTCCCCAGGGGAGAGATGAGCGTAACAATATGCAAGAGCTTCGTCTAATATAGCACGTTCAGCAATACAACCTTCTGGACGATACCGATTAGATGTATAGTCCTTGTAGACTTTCATCAATCTTTCGTAAGGATACTGGTATCTCAAGTACACGGGCCCAAGGTACAAAATCTCCCTAACCAAGTGAGTGGTCAGGTGAATCATGATAGTGAAGAAAGAGGGTGGAAAATACTTTTCAAAATGACAAAGAGAGGTGACAACGAGGTCCTGCAATGAATCCGCATCATCGGGATCGATGACTTTATCGCATATGGACTGGAAGAAGAGACAGAATCTGGTAATAGCATATCGTACCTTTTCAGGTAAAATGGAGCGAATAGCCACGGATAGTAATTGTTGCATCAAAGTGTGGCAATCATGTGACTTTAACCCGGTGAGTTTTAGATCTTGCATCGACACCAGGCTTTTGATGTTGGACGAATAACCATGTGGCACTTTAATTCCATTCAAGCATGCACAAAACTCTTTTTTCTCATTCCGTGAAAGGGTATAAGCTGCTGGCGGTAAAAATGTCCCATTACCTCTCTTCTGTGGTGCCAACTCTAGCCTAATACCCATCATTTGCATATCTTCCCTAGCTGCGGCGTTATCCTTTGTTTTACCGGGAACATTCAGGAGGGTATTGATAATATTATCACAGACATTTTTCTCAATGTGCATGAAATCAAGGCAATGCCTGACCTCCAGGTCAGGCCAATATGGAAGTTTTTCATACCCACCCCTCTAATTAGTTTTTTAGCCTCATATGTCTTAACGGGAAGAACATTACCATCTGGAAGCATGTCGTTTATCAAGGCTAATAAACTAGTGAAACATGTGTCACTAACCCCATTTGCCCCCTTGATATTATACAACTTCACCACAGCCGACATCTTTGTGTACTTACAACCAGGGTACAGAGGCGCTTCAGACTCACACAACAAACCAATTTGTCTGATTATTATATATAGGGGTAGATTATTTGTCTGATTTCATCCGTTGATTATGTTGTTAGGACTATGTAATTTGGTTTGTATTTGACCGTCTTAAACTTAAGACGGATAGCTTAAGACGGATAGTATCCGTCTTAAACTTAAGACGGATAGTATCCGTCTTAATCGAGAATTTATGTGTGAATTTCAGGACTTACTATGTAATTTGGTATGTATTTGACTGTCTTAAACTTAAGACGGATAGCTTAAGACGGATAGTATCCGTCTTAAACTTAAGACAGATAGTATCCGTCTTAATCGAGAATTTATGTGTGAATTTCAGGACTTACTATGTAATTTGGTATGTATTTGACCGTCTTAAAAGTCAAACGGATAGCTTAAGACGGATACTCAAGAATTTATGTGTGAATTTCAGGTCATAAGTCAATATCTTTGTCATTGCTTTGTGATTGATTATAATTGTTTGGTTATAAAGTAAACGACAGGTTACTTTTTGATACATAGCAATTGTTTGGCAATGTATTATCATAATTAATTGCTTCTAGTTGTATAATTGTTACCTAATGGGTTATTTTATAAATAATATAGTTGTGGGTGCATACAATACTAGACAAATGATTTGGTATTGTTCATGTTTTTTTTTACATAAATGGATCGTAATGGTCTTTCTTTGAGAAGGAGGAAATATTTGGACTTTATACGACATGTTATTATCATAACTAATTGTGTTGTATTGCTACATTTGATGCGGTACACCATTAGGAAGAGCATTCATGATTCTCAATATTTTACATTAGATAAACGAACTAGAAGAAAACGAAGATCGTATAACTTGAATAGAATGATTAGGGAAAGTGACACTGTGTAGAAACTTTCTTCGAATAAATCGTGAAACATTTGGTGTACTTATAGAAATATTTAGAGATGTAGGCGGTTTAACAGGAACAAAAAAACATGTGTTTGGAAGAAATTGTTGCAGGTTTCTTATACACCTTGGCACACCATAAAAAAATAGAATGATAGGTGCACATTTTTATAGAAGTGGTGAAAGTGTTAGTAATTCTGAACTTGCTAGCTTACAGGGTTTTATGAAAGACATGAACGTTCATCTTTCTACTATGGCTAATGTAATGTCTCGTGCCGACGAGCGTGAGCAAGAAATAAAGAAGAATAGTGATAAAGTGCTAGACGCACTACTTGCTTTGGAAGGTATTACTCCTGAACAAGCTTTGGAAGTAGCTCAGATCTTGGCTGCACTGCCAAGCAAGCTCATGATTTTTTTCAAGTATCCCGATGCTTTGAAATGCATATTTGTCAAAAGTCTTCTTCCTTAAATATGGTGATTTTTGAATCTATGAAAGACTAGTAGTTGAACTTGTAATCTTTTTTGCTTTTGAACTTTTTTATGTTAATCTTGTAGAACAATGTTTTGCGTTTTGGACAAGAGGTAGTATTTTGAGTTGGTGAATGAAGTTATCTCAAAAAAACGTTTAGACGAAAATATGTTGATAAAATATATTGATTATTTTGGAAAAAAGGTTGAGATCATGATATATTGATTATTTGATAAACGTAGAGTAAACAAGTGAAAAAAGTAGGGAAAAAATGGCAAGGAAAAAAACATTTCATAAAATATAAACTAAAAATATGTATGAGAAAAATATGTTTAGACGAAAATTAAAAAAATTAGGTTGATTTCTTTCTTTAACAACCAAACAAGTACAAAGGGATTTAGGGGGTAAATTATTCCCTTTCAGGATTAAACCAAACAACCAGTTTAATTCAGGGTAATCCTACTCTTTTCCCCTTGTTTCCCTTTCAGGATTTCATTCCCTTTCCCCTCTGCGAACCAAACGCCCCCTAAGGAGATTGATACATAAGTAAGCAATTGAAATTTTAAGTCTATTTCTTATGGGAGTATATGGACAATTGGACATTATGTTCACATTCTATTAGAACATGTGTACATTTCTTTAAAATATGTTATCATTCAAATTAGGTTTTTTTGTCATAAACTACCTTTTATTTAAGGTCATTTGTGAACAACTACCTTTCATTTTATTTTTGGCTTTCAACTACCTTTCATTTCTTCTTTTTGTAACAAACTACCAAAAATCCACTTCCGGCTAAAAAAGTCAACTTTTCGACGCAAAACTTGGTCTTTTCTCCCATTTTCACACATTTTACCTATATTTCTCCCTTTATTCACCCAATAAAATATGAAAAAACTCTACTTCCATTTCCAACACCTTATCAAAAATCTCTTCCAAGCAATACCAACACATCAAGCATCTCAATCTCCGCCAAAATCCTTTACCGCCACCTTCACTTCGGCCCTTACATTTTAACAATCTTATGGACTACTCTTGATTAACTTAATGTTCATCTCAATCATATTAAAGTACCACCCTCTTTAATTCTTCATGATGAAGATGGTGGGTGTAAGAAAGGTAGACTAACGGCAGAAAAGAGCAAGTCAATCTAATACATGTATAGATATAAGATTTAACCAATAAAATTTTTATTGGTTAATGAGATTGATTAAAGGGAGAAAAGATTACATCAATACAATCTAACTCTTACCCGACTAAAGGAAGAAAAGGGAAAATATGGGTTAGATGTCCGAAAAACGGAGAAAAGAGCAAGTCAACGCCGGAAAGTTGACTTTTCTCGTCGGAAGTGGATTTTTGGTAGTTTTTTACAACAATGAAGAAATAAAAGGTAGTTGAAAGCCAAAAATAAAATGAAAGGTAGTTGTTCACAAATGACCCTAAATAAAAGGTAGTTTCTGACAAAAAAACCCTTCAAATTATGTAACAAATGGCCAATTTATATGAACAAATTTCGATAATATCATGCCCAAATGAAGTTATATAATACAGTCGTGGACGATGATGCCCATTTTAGGATCCAACAAGACATAAAAATAAATACACATTAAAACGTGTCCAAAATAAAATTAGACTATACACCACGTACAAAATTAGGCTATAAAAACGTGTCCAAAATAAAAGGCCATAGAGGATGGTCAAAATAAGGCCCTTAAACATGTCCAAAAGAAGACCCCAATCATGAAACTACTACTTCTTGCCAGTTGCCTTTTTTGCCCTCGTGCGGGTCGTCATCATATTGCCCTTAGGAGCGCCGTTCTCCTCGCTTGGACCGCCTACTTCTCCTAACTCAAGGTCAAATGACGGTGGCTTCACAATCTCAAGGGTGTGGAATTCCACGAGGAAAACCGGATCTTTCAATGCCTGCGTAAATGACTCATGCGACTGGTCGCAACAAAATGTTAGATAGAAATGGACACAAAGTTGCCACAACTTGGATACATATTACTTATATAAACTACTTCAGAATGTGGAACCATTTCAACAACAACATGTAACCATTCTAACAGCATGATGCAACAACAACATGTAACCACAACAACAACAACATGTAACCATTTCAATTTGAGACCATTACAATCAAACATGTGACCATTACAGCATGTTAACAATCAAAGAACATGTGACCATCTCAACAACAACAACATCATCATCATTATGTAGAATTTTTTTTCAAAGTAGGGATATTGAGACAATTAAATCTCGGTTTAGGGTTCTTTTGAAACTATTTCTCGCCAATGGGTCCACGTCATCAATTTTTATTTTTTATACCAGAATTTAGGTAAATCGCTAACTGGGAAAGCGATTTACTATTTTCCCTTATTCTAAGAAACAGCTTCTCAGCCACTACATGGGCAAAAATCTGTGACAAACCCCTCGCGAAGGGGAAATAATAAACAAACAAGCTGTGAATTATATTGCGGATGGAAATAGGTAGTTTTTAAAAAAACTTTTTACATGAAGTAAGTTAAATAAAAACGAGGAGTAGTGTACAAAATAGATACAAATAAGTGCGGGAAAATAAAAAGAGACGGAGTCTCTCAAAATGTTAACAAAGAACAAGTGTTAGCCCCAAAATAAGCTAAATCGTTCTAGAGGTTAATCTTTCAGGGGACAACGCCCGTCGCTCCACCCGAAACCCCAAAACATCCATATCCAAAAAGGCATCCAAGCAAGAACCTGTTCATGCATGAAAAACATGAACGCACAGTCAGTGGGGAGTAACTCGAGGTTCTCCCAGCCATATCACCTTAAGTACATATAAGGAAATACAAAAGTAAAGAATGCATATATATATACATGTGAGTTGCGATAAGAATAGATAGGCAATTCTATAGATAATGATGAGATCATGTGGAAATCAAAACCGTAACCATCATGTTATTCAAAGACTCGGGATAGACACTCTTAGGCAATCGAATACGCTCACTAGGGCTGGCATCTCACCGTTAGCGGTATAAGATTGATAAGATTGAGACTCGACAGACAAACCAGTCAAGTCATGCGATGATTACACAAATCCAACATATTATCATCCATTCACGAATCAAGACCTTGACGGTGTCAAGGCATGCAATGACCATGAATACAATCATGAAATCACACATTCAAAGACAACGACACAAAGACGACCTTTCTCACGGTAAATGAAACGCACTAGCATCGTGTACATGGCAAGTATGATTAAAAGGCATCCACGGGATAAGCATTTCCGGAACGCATACCGATCAAGCATTTCGCGTATGTAGACTTAATTTCTCCTGGTAGGACAGACGGATTAATAATACGTTCTGTCTAAATATGGCCAGCTCGCGGATAAAGCATGGTTTCAGCATTCGACATGCGATAAACATTTCGCATCCAAGACTCGGTCAATGATAGACGCCGAGTACCCCAAATTCGGTTGACATTCACGAAAGAGGCGGAAAAGAGCACAAGCCTCATAACAAGCGTTACGCTACATGCAAATAACACCACCTCGCAAGTACACAACATTTGACGGCCGGGTCGATCAACGCAATGCGTTCAACTCCCAACAACGTCGTCGTATGCCCACTAACACATGCATTTAAGCAGTAGGATACATCTCCGTTCCGACATTCCAGCCTTACGAACGGGAAGGTAGCCAAGGGAATGAGAATACAAAGCACAAGACAAAATAGTGCTCAAACCTTAACATTTGTAAGAACCGACTCAAAGTGGGAACATACCAAAAACCGTCACAAAACATGAGAATAGGGAATCATATAAGTTTAAATATGATAAACATGAGTCAATACATGATACATAAGCATTAGAACAAGTTTATGAAGCATAAGGAATAAAAACATAGTTCACCTCTCCAAAACAATGTTGTTTGGAAACCAACGAAAACAAGGGTCCACTTCAAACTGTTATAACTAGAGTTCTAGATATGGTAATGCAGAAATTCCAAGTCGAGGTGATAGCTTATCCTCTTACGGTTCCAACGAATGGTCACAAGCCCCAAACAAGCAAGTAACGAAGGAGATATGATCATTCTACCAAAAAGGGTCAGTGCAGTGAAACTGCGCAAGTCACGACCGTGACTTGTATTTCACGACCGTGAAATGGGGTTTCACGACCGTGACTTACATCTCACGACCGTGAGATGTGGTACCAAGTCACCCGTGAACTTTCAAGATAAATTCAATCCTTTTATTTTCAATTCTCATAATCTACTTCTATTAACTATCAACAATCAATATTTATCATCAACAATCATCAACTAACAACAATCATCATCAATATCATAATTCCTAGGCTTTCTAAATGTATTCTAAATACGAACTCTAACATGGAAATCATGTAAAACACGTAAATGATACCGAGTAACCCTTCACCGTTACCTTTAAGCGTCTTTAATCGATTACTAAACCTTCCTAGTAGTCTCCACCTACAAATAGGTAATAAAAGATGAATAAAATTCATCTTGAGAAAGACGGATAATTTAAAAAGCGAGAAAGACGGTAATTTTATTACCAATACGGATAGAGGAAGATGAGAGGGGAAGAATAAGACGAACTTACGCGAATTCTACCAAGGAACGAAGGAGATCCGAAGGTTCGAAGATTGAAAAAATGGATGGAGGCAAGGTTTTCTTCAAGAGGAAGAAATGTGGTTTGTGTTTGAGTTTGTGATAAATGAAAATTAGGTTAAGGGAGTATGAGGGAGTATATATAGGAGAAAGTCAACGAAAGTCAAAGACGGCTCGAAAGTCAAGAAAAGTCAAAGACGACTTAAAATTCAAGAAAAGTCAAAGACGACTTAAAATTTCAAGAAAAGTCAAAGACGACTTAAAATTCAAGAAAAGTCAAACTCGACTCAAAAGTCAAGAAAAGTCAAACTCGACTCAAAAGTCAAGAAAAGTAAAACTCGACTCAAAAGTCAAGAAAAGTCAAACTCGACTCAAAAGTCAAGAAAAGTCAAACTCGACTCAAAAGTCAAGAAAAGTCAAACTCGCCTTAAGACGGGATTTTCATGAAATCTCACAGAAATTCCAAATACGAACTCGGAAATTCTAAATTCGACTCGAAACTTTAAATTCTAAATTAAAACTTAAATTTGCTGAAAATATTTCGTGAAAATATTTCTACTAGAAAAATAGGGTACATTTCCGGGTGTTACAAAATCGCCATCCCAAATAGCGATTTAGGTAAAATCGCTTTCCCCCATAGCGATTTACCCCCAATAATTTCGTTCAAACTATTAGCGTACTTTCTGCTTTGTATGAGTCGGGGAAAGTTAGTAAAATCGCTATCCCCCATAGCGATTTACCCCATTTTTTCGTTCCAAAGTTGGCAGAAGGTCTGGTTTCGTAGAAATAGGGAAAAATGGGTAAAATCGCTTTCCCAGTTAGCGATTTACCTAAATTCTGGTAAAAAAAAATTAAAATTGATGACGTGGACCCATTGGCGAGAAATAGTTTCCAAACAACCCTAAAGCGTGATTTAATTGTCTCAATAACCCTACTTTGAAAAAAAATTCCATTATGTATCCATTTCAAATGTTAACAACAACAACATTATGTATCCATTTCAACCACGACATGTAACCATTTCAAAATGTCAACAATAAAAAAACATGTGACCATCACAACAATAATATATAACCATTTCAGTTGTATACATTGAGTGTGAGATCTCAAATTATACTTGCCAACATGTTGGATAAAAATTGACACATAGTTGCCACAACTTGGATACATATTACTTTTATAAACTATTTCAAAATGTGTAACCATTGCAACAACAACATGTAACTATTCCAACAACATGTAACTATTCCAACAACTTGTAACTATTCCAACAGCATGCTGCAACAACAACATGTAACCACAACAACAACAACAACAACAACAACAACAACATGTAACAACCACAACAACATTATGTATCCATTTCAACCACGGCATGTAACCATTTCAAAATGTTAACAATAAAAACACATGTGAGTGATGTGACCATCACAATAACAACATGTAACCATTTCAATTGTATACTTTGAATATGAAGTCTTAAATTATATTTGCCAAACTGTTACGTAAAAATGGACACATAGTTGCCACAACTTGGATACATATTACTTTTATAAACTACTTCAAAACGTGTAACCATTGCAACAACAACATGTAACCATTTTTGTTGTATACATTGAACGTGATATTGGTCATAAATTATAACATTCATACAACATGTAAGTAGCCACTGCCTTCTTCTTCCCTTGAGCCTTTAATTGTGACGTCGGTTCATTTCTCCCCTCTTTGAGGATAAATAAGACAATATAATGAAAACATCAATGAAAACAAAAATATTGTGCATGTGTCTTTTTATTAAAATTAATATTAAAACCATTAATGACGATACCTTCTTTGACGGTGACACTTGCATGTGTCTCTTTATTAGTCTTATTAGGTGGTATCTTCTTGGGTGGAGTTTTCTTTCCTATGTTACCAAATAATGTGCTAATGTTTGCTGAAATTTGAAAGGTGAAGAGAGAGGGTAGTGATTTTGAAAGTGAGGAGAGAGGGACGGTGAAAATAGTTGGTCTTGCTTCAGACGGATCATATTGGTCTGAAGCAATAAGACAAGATTTTGTAACCACTTTACAGTTAGATGTAACCACTATTAAAAACAAGTTGATATAAGCTGTGATTACATTTTATCAAAAAGTGGCAACATAATCGCGTCTTATTTTTCAGACGGAAATGGTCCGTCTGAAATAAGAATTTGCGCGGTGAAAATGATGAGTGAATGAGGGTAGTGAATTTGAATTATGAGAGGAAGAGTTTATAAATGGTCATCTAGGTAGCACCAAAACGGACACGGACACGGACACGGACACGACACGGACACGTGATACGGCATCTCGTGAAATTTAGGACACGGGACACGGCATTTAAATTTAATAAAATATATATTTTATAGTTATAAATAACATACAATTTTATTTTTGTATTAGTATTTGATATTAAATGTAAATAATTGAGTGTAAAACTTGACTTTAACTATAATTTATTCGCATTTTCAACCCAAACTCATCTTTTAATCAATTTTCCCACCCAAACTCATCTTCTAATCAACCTTTTCTAGTATTTCAATCTCACATTCCTTGTTTATAGGTGTCCGTGTGTCCGTGTGTCCGACACGGTGTCCGACACGGGACGACTGGTTAGGAGAAGTGTCCGTGCTACCTAGATGGTCATAAAAGTGCATTGGGAAGGTAATAAAATTGATTTGAATAGTGAATTAGTCATATCATGTCCCCTAAAGTCTAATCAAATTCCTGCCCAACTTTTCTCTATACGATTATACCACTTTCCATAAATACGGAACTATTTGACCCGTCGCAAGCTTATAACGGATGGTTATAAGGATTTACTACTTTTTTTTTTTAGGGGAAATGTAACAACCCGAAAAGTACCCGATTTTTCTAGTAAAAATATTTACTAACACTTTTCAGTAGAACTTAAGTTTTTAAAATAGAATTTATTGTTTCGAGTCGTATTTTGAAATTCCGCGTTCGTATTTGGAATTTCTAAGAGATTTCATGAAAAGCCCGTTTTTAGTCATCTTTGACTTTTCTTGACTTTTAAGTCGTCTTTGACTTTTCTTGACTTTTTAAAGTCGTCATTGACTTTTCTTGACTTTTAAGTCGTCATAAACTTTCTTGACTTTTAAGTCATCTTTGACTTTTCTCGACTTTTAAGTCGACTTTGACTTTCGTTGACTTTTTCCCGACTCGCCTTATAAGTTTGAAGACCGAAATTTTATTTTCTTTAAAAAATAATATTTTTTTTTATTTATTTTTATTAAGAATATTGGATTTCATGAAAATTTAATATAATTATTTTTGATTTGATTTGGATTAAAGAATACTTATTTATACGGTTTCAAACACGAACGTCATTTAACTTACTTCCCGGGTCAACTTAAGTCCCGAAACCCGAACTTTGACATGAGTCACAACGCCCATGCACTTTTTTCCACTCATATTAGATCTTAATTACTCTGATTAAAACTAAAAAATTCTAAGATATTTGTAACTTATGCGATCCGTCACGGAAATAACGCAAATCGTTTACAAACTGACCCGACAATCACAAAACACACGGCACGCGCACCCTCTCGTTCACCTTATATTTTCATTTACTTTTGATTAATATAACATAATAATCTGTATATTTACATTTAATTACTTATATATCTAATCAATTACCGTAATATAATTATTTAACCGAGTCAATTCGTAACAAAAATTTCAAAACCCGATCTCGTCATTTTTCTCTTTTCTCTATATTCACATTACAACGGGCTCCCTCAACCATCATTTCGTCACCAACAACTTTTTCAATTTTACAACCAACTCAAATTAAAAATCAAAATTAATCGTTCTTCACGTTCTTCATTCGTTCTTGAAGTTTTCTTCATCCTTTTTCTTCGTCGTTCTTGAGCAAAATCATCATAAAACCTTCATTTCTTAATTAAATACGTCCTAACTTATATTTCTAGAATCTCCTCCTCGCTCTCCATCTTCTAGTACGGTTTATTTTCAATTCCGTCAAAATCATTTTCAACATTTAATTATGGAAAATCAAGTTTAAATTCTAATAATGTTTTTCTTGTCATTTCTTATAGGGGAAGATTTTGAAGACGAGTTTGGAGACGCGTATATTTTGGGTGAAGATTAGT